>QLIY01001250.1:0-45877 GCA_003260075.1 Phallusia mammillata | reverse complement strand
TATACGTGACACAAAATTCACGTTTGTCACTGACGTCAAATTTAACCAGTTAACAACCGTTTTCGACGTCATTTCAACTGTTTTATTAACGTTGTTTAGTAACGTTGCAACAAATTGCAATGCAACTATGTTAAAACGTCATGCATGACGTAGAATTCACGTTGGGGGGGGGGCAATAAAGAAACGAAATTACTAAACGTATAATAAACCCAGCGATTGTGTAAATATCTGAATAAACGTAGTTAATTCTAAAACATCGGAATATGATGCTATGTATTTTCTTGGTATGTAGTCACGCAAAGTACAATAAAAATAAATTATGTGGAAGAACCATCAAACAAACTTACAGCTACAAACTATTGAGGTTTAGTTTAACACATCATAAACCGAGTGCATCTCATTTTCTGCGTATATTCATGCTAGACATGTATGGTTTAAGGTAGATGCATTCAGAGACATATCTGACATTTGCCCTCCCAAACCTATCTCCCAACATACTCGCCACTTCCAGCAGTTCCATTGAACCATTCCTAATAATCACAAGGCCAAGAACACAAGTGGTTCGGTTACGTTCAAGCCATCCAGTTGTTTTGATCCAAAGCTTTTTGCCATTTTCCGTTCTTATGGTGACAGACTGCTTTAGTTTACCCTTAAGCGACTTTTTGTCATATCTTTTTAAAGTAAAGGCAACTTGCGTGATTGGGGGGGGGGTGCTGTGTTTATTTATGTGGCTTTCTTATTATTAAGACATGAAAGTTCAGGACATTAGTTATGGATACTAGAACAATCCGATTAAAAAACGAGAAAATCATTTTGCACTGAATATAGTATTTAAATGCACGTCACTAAATATAGCACTTTATTCACTAAAATAGATAATGAGCATTTCAGCACCCAACCCGCATTATGGAACAAAATCATGTGGATCCCAGGTTCCCTACTGGTTCTGCTTTGGCGCAACTCGAGTTTCGGTATGCGATGACGGGGGGGGGGATATAGAGTTACTTGCCTGAATACCTTTTGACGATCACGTATAGTCAATAATTAATTAAAATTCCTGCAACATCGCGTCTGAGATGTGGCAATATTATCAATATTTATTTAATCAGATCGAAGTATGTTTTGACCAAGTTTGGCTTTTACTTTTGTAATACATTGATTCTTTAAACTATACATTGCACGTTGTCCGTTCAAGCCTCATAGAAATCTGCTTCCATAAATATTATTAACTAATGAACACTTGACACAAGGTTTTTTTGGTCTGCATGTAACGAAAATTGAGGACAATGAAAACTATCATGCAACATTAATCGGTTTTGTGTCGTTTGACGTACTCTTGTGCATTGACGAGACTAATGGTGCTGATTTGGTTCATGTTGTTTTCACAGTTTGTATTGCAACAAACAATACAAGTATAGAAGAGCGCTTTGTCACGTGAGAGAGAAGTGGGGAATCTCGCTGGAGAAGCGATGTGAAGTGGTCACACAAAAATACATTAAAAATATATTATGTGGAAGAACCATAAAACAAACTTACAGCTACAAACTATGGAGGTTTAGTTTAACACATCATAAAACGAGTGCATCTCATTTTCTGCGTATATTCATGCTAGACATGTATGGTTTAAGGTAAATGCATTCAGAGACATATCTGACATTTGCCCTTCCAAACCTATCTCCCAACATACTCGCCACTTCCAGCAGTTCCATCGAACCATTCCTAATAATCACAAGGCCAAGAACACAAATGGTTTGGTTACGTTTAAGCCATCCAGTTGTTTTGATCCAAAGCTTTTTGCCAGTTTCCGTTCTTGTCGTGACAGATTGCTTTAGTTTATCCTGGAGCGACTTTTTGTCATATCTTTTTAAAGTAAAGGCAACTTGCGTGATTGCTTTCTGTTTCATTTGTTTCAATATTTGTATTTGGTTGGACTTTGGTATTTGTGTGCAATGTGTAAAAGTTGCCTTCAACACCTCAACAGCTTCTTCTTCTTGAAATTCAATCGGCGTTCCTGTCTCATCTACCTTCTCTACGATACCAGGGAGCTTTATGGTTGAAGATTTTGCTGTAATTTTCCATAAAATGTTGTCCTTAAAACTCTTTTTGTGTGACAAATATATCACGTTTCCACATTTTAATTCCCGCTTTACTTTCTCAAGTTCGACTTCAAACTCGTAACTAAGCATTATTCCTATAGCCGTTTTCAACAACAAATTTTGCTGACAGACAAGGACAAACACTTCTGTTCACCTGCAACCAAATATACTGTTTTAACACTACTTGTATTTGTGTGATCAGAGTTTAAAGGTCTCATAGGGTTCAACACAATTCATTAGCGGAATGCGCAATTCACTAACCAAAGACAAGGCGCATAAACAACAGCAAAACGTTTGCAGTAACGGTTTAAAAGGGCTTGTCACGTAGCTTAACCGTTTTTTACAACTATGCAGAACGCGATATCAAATGTATCAGCAATTTTATGAGTAATAAACTCGTAATTTTGGGCCATAAAGTTCAGCTGTAAAACAACACGACTGTTGTCCTTTTAATCGCTAGTTACCTGTGGGGGGGGGGTTTGTATTTGTGTGATCAGAGTTTAAAGGTCTCATAGGGTTCAACACAATTCATTGGGGGGGGGGCGGCTTGTCACGTAGCTTAACCGTTTTATACAACTATGCTGAACGCGATATCAAATGTATCAGGAATTTTATGAGTAATAAACTCGTTTGGGCCATAAAGTTGAGCTGTAAAACAACACGACTGTTGTCCTTTTAATCGCTAGTTACCTGTAGCGTCACGAACAAACATTGAATTTCGCCACGTCAAATAAACACCAACAGAGGAGTGGTTACCCCAAAAGCAGACTTTGCTCAGTTCGCACTACCAACAATTGATTCCACGGGTCTGAAACATTTTTCGTCAGTGTGTCATACAACCAGTTTCGGACATCAAGCGAGGGCCATTCATTTTTTGATGTACACAATAAATTTGGAATTCTTCCCAAGCATCAGTAGAATTATTTTCGAAAACAAGCAGAGTTTCGCCCCAACACTTTCGCCCCCCTTTTAAAACAAAATAATTGTTTACTAGACAAAGGGAATTATTGCATTTTTTCTCCGAATTGCATTTTTTCCCAATTGCATTTATTGAATGAGTGCAGATAGCCTTAATGTGTTGGAGAGGGCCACATTTAATCGCAGAGTTATTCTAATCTTTCCCCGACCAAGTCGAAACAGCAGTTAGTGTGCCAAGCTCCATTTCTACCCCAACTTTATACTTAATAGCTCGAGATAAAGAATTACTTGCCTGAATACCTTTTGCCGTTCACAAAGTTATTCAATACTTAAAAATACTACAACACCGCGTCTTAGATGTGGCAATATTCTCAACATTTTTTAACCAGATTGATGTCTGTTTTTACCAAGTTTGACTTTATTTTGTATTATATTGATTTTTTAAACTATACAGTAAACGCTGCCGGTTTACGCCTGAATGAAATCTCTTTTCATAAGTGGTATTGGAAATTGACGAATAAAATAACAACAAGGAAAATACATATGCAATATACTAGCGCTTTTTGAGATCGAGGAAAAGAGAAAATGATAAATACAAGGCAGCAACAGTTTTAGTACTTTGTTAGAGATCAATCTTGTTGATTTGGTTCATGTCGTTTTCACAGTTTATTGTAACATGTAATACAAGTATAAAAGAGCCCTGCATCTTTACAATTAAATTTACAACAGCCACGTGACAGAGAAGGGGAGAAGCGAGCGGCGCGAAGGGCAACGCGACTGGGTGTGACAACATGCGTGAATAGCAACCGGTTAAATAACAAGGGTAGGTTAACTACGACCACTAAAAAAGAAACCCTACGCAACTTCGTGAGAGATTAAATGAACACGTGGTGTAACAAAAACGTAGCAAGTTCTAAAACATAACAAAGAAATGTTTAAAAACAGCGCATAAACAAGAATAGATCAATTAATGTTCCACAAGATTGTTATGACGAAAAGAAGGAGTGCGCCAGAATATTAAACAAACAACAGAGGCTGTAAAAACATCAAGCTAAAACAAAAACTTAACGTTAAAAAATTCTAAACGTTATACAGTTTTATTTACGTAGTGGTATTGTCCCATTTTCTCGCAGTTGTACACTTCTGTTGACTTCAAATAAACTCGTTTGTAACGTCACCGATGTAGCGTTGAAAGGAACCTATTATTCGTTATAGTCGTGAAGGCTATGAAGTTTGGTAGATATTAGCGGAGAGTGGGATACGCATCAACTAGGGTTATATAATTTCTGAACAGGTAGTGTTGGGATTTGCAAATTACTCAAATCCACTTACAGGTTTTAGGACCCGAATTAAAAACGTACATGTAACTCAGATTGTTATTAACATCATGGCTTGACACTTGGAAAGATGTCAAGCCAACTTGTGAATCAGCAGCTGGGGGGGGGGGGGGGGGGGGGGGGGGGGAACAATGCGCTTTAAATCAGCAACAAAAACGTCTCGTTTGTTGTGCGAGAATCAGATTTAAGTAAAGGACCATAGCTACAAAAACGCTCGGCGTAGGTTGATCCTGGTCATACACAAGCAAGACAAAGTGCCTTTCTTTTGTTTAGGCGAGAGCTGTTGGGTTTGCGTTGCTTGGCGAGAGACTAGTATCGATGTGAGCTGGTGTAATGAACAGTGCTTGTCAGTTTGCTGGCTTGTTTAAAAGTGAGTAAAATAATGCAGTTGTGGTATCGTTGGTAAATGTTCTTATTTACGAGTTATTATAAGCCTGATTTATAGGACTTTTAACCAAAATTATTGCATGTGATGGGTAGGTTGTAGCAAAGCTTGTTTGCAAAAAAATGGCTTCTAGCCCAAGCATAAAAAGACGAAAAAAGGTTTCAAGATAAGAACAAACTGTTTTTGGGAAGGGTTACTTTAAAGGGGCAAAATATAAAATATTGAACATCACCGCCCATTTTTGCTGGTCCGAAACTGTACTTTTAGCAGTTCTTTTCAATTGTTAAGATAAACATATTTTCTTGGTAAAATACATGCTATGCTATATTAACGCGTGAGTTTACAAAGCATTGACTTTTAAGACTCAAACACTGGTTGAAGCGGGTCAATGCGCAGCTTTTGACCTGACCGAATTGCTTCGAAGGTATGCATTTCAAGATGTTTGGTATAATTTATGTTGCAAACCCAGTTTGTGTTAATTAGTCTAAGTGCTGATAAAGCAGTGGTGAACTGTTCGATTTAAATTTTTTAGCGAACGAGAGGAAACGAAAGAGTTTTGTGATTTAACCATGAGACAGGGGGATGAAGAATTTGTTTTGCACAAATGTCTTTTCGGAACAATGTCTAAATATTTTGACAAGTTGTTTTCCAAGGTAAAAAAGTTATTGTTTTTTTTTTCATTTTTTTGCATACACAATGTATAAAACCACTTTAAACCAGCATAAATCGCAAAAAGCAGTATATCTGCAATGTGTTTTTAATTTTGCACTCAGCATGGAAGATAGATTCAATTACGTGATGGTTTCCTTGTTTAAACAAAAATAAGTTTGATTCTTAAAGCTTGTCTAAAAGTAATATAATTAGATACACATAAGAAGAGCTGTAAAAAGCACATAGTTTGTTACCACAGCAGTATTATCTTCCGAATGTTATACTAGTAGCGAAGAAACCAATCATATCATCGGGATTATTTTTGGTAATGCAAAATATATTTTTACAAGTGCAAAATTTCAAGCAGTGGTTGTAAAGTGGGGTGTTGGATTAGTAACAAATCAAAACTGCATTCAAATGTGGATTACTGGACACCAGTTTAAAGCAGATTTATTAATAGAACACGCAGGCAGTACAATTTGCCAAATCCTGTCTTCGACAAAACAATGTGAAAATCTTTTGATGGTAAATATGACCATTTTGCACATTATCTGATTTGCTTAGTAAGTAGACTACTGACATTTGCATTAAAACTTATCAAAACAGGGCAAAATATCGACAGACCAGGTTTTGAGATATGCTCTTACGTGGGTAAAACAAGACATTGACGGAAGAAAAGAGATGTTTGAAAGATTTTTTGACAGAATAAAGCCGGAGTCACTTACTCAATCTGGTTGGACCTGCTTGCTCAATGCGGAGGTAGTAAGAACAAAGCTATTCGTAACATGTTTATAAACGTCTGTTAAAGAAACTACTATTGATTTTATCTTACTCGGTGCAAAGCAATTAAACAAAATAGTCCTTTTTACGTCTTTAGACTAACGGTTAATAGCCAACTCGCATACATTTTATCCACGAAATGTTACATTTTAAGATCAAATTTACCTTACTTTCACAGAACTTAATCGTTAACAACCCGATGGCCGCCACTGCTGTAATTTCCTACATGAAAAATTTTGTTCCAAATACAGAAACAGGTAGTTGAATTTATATACTGGTGTCTCATCCTTTGATATAGAATGTTTGACTTATTTTAAAATGAATAAAAATGAATGCTTAGTAGTTTTATTTTCCACAAAATTTAAAACAGCTTAAACCGGTCCGTGCTAAAAAAACTTGCCAAACCCGCTTTAAATTGTTACAAATTTGGAGAAAGTAAATTAAAACTTTTCGTTAAAACCTACGCAAAAACACAGCAACGCTTTTAAGTGTATAACATTGCTTGATTTGTTGCAGAGTTTACCTTAGGCACTATGTACGTACTATGTTCGGAAAAATATTCAGAATTTAAAATGTTTAAATGCGACATGTCGTCATTGAAGCCGCCCCAAAAGACTGTCGATGAAGAAACTGTGTTTGTGCCAAACTGGTCATGCTTAACGGTATTTATGCTACTTTTCTTTAAAATATTTGGTTATTAATATTGTAACATTTGGTTATTAGTTAAATTAACCAAGAAAGAAGGTTATGTCGGTAATCGCTGGTTTTTCGTTAAAAACGTTCTATTGATTTGTTTCATCGCAGAAAGGAGAGATTTCCTTCCGCAAACCTGTCCTGGCGGTTTGTAATGCAACATTGAAAGTAGTGGAAGGTGGTCAGGTCAGGTCTTACGTCAGCGGACGCTTGGACCAAAAGATTTCGGAGGGAAGCGTTCCTGATAGTGCTGCTGTTACTTGCTACGACGGTACGTTTAAAGTAGAAATCGCTCGTGATGAAATCAAACAGCCAAAAGAAGCTACAACTGGCACAATGTGACTTTGTCTTGCAGATACTTTTTATGTTGCTGGTGGAAACTCAAAATCATATGTTAAAAGATACCGAAAAGGTAGTCATCCCAACAAATGGTTCTCCCTTGCATCGATGGCAAATAAAAGATATGATTTTGCTCTGGTTCCGTACAAAGGTGGGAAACTCATGGATTGGAGATTTGCCCATTTGATTCCATTTTTTTACAGGTTTCTTGTTTGCGATCGGCGGATATGGGTACGATAAAACAAATTCCGTAGAAGTTTATTCAATTCAAAAAAACTCGTGGTCCATTTTACCTGAAACTTGCCCTGATATGAAAAACATTAAAATGAAGATAGTTCATGACGATAAAGTGTACATAGGTAAGATTGTCAAACAATCAGGTAGATATTTGTAAGTATAGGTCCGTACGTAAAATTTTCTGGAGTTTTGTATCAAATTAAAACAACATCTGTGCAGTTTATGGGAGATTTGCAAGTGGCAACATTCGACTTGGACGACGATGGATTCGTGGAAAGTCAGCGGAAACAGCACTGGTTGCGCGATGTGCAGGTTTTACTCTGAGTCTTTCTGGTTTCAAGACTTGTGTGATGGATTTCACTAACACCGTAAAAGCATAAGCACCTTATGTTTTGACTTAGGCTCAACTGGCTTGTTTAATTGCTTATCTAGCATAGTATATCACAGAATTTTTTAAACCTGCATAATAACGAACTAAAAACCAACAATGTATTAGTGTAAAGTAAACAACTTCAAAAGGTTCTTGATTATGTTTTTGCAATCCGGTTGGCGTGCTATGAAAAATCATCTCGTGTACCATTCGTATAATATTTTTTGCGTTACGACACATAGTGTAGCAATTCAATAAAGGACATTCTCATATTGTTGTGTAAATTCTTACCATGTTGGTGAAAAATTATTTACATTGTAAGAAAAACATTTTGCCTTGTCTTATTTCGGATGTATAGAAATATATATATATATCACATACTTCTAACTCACAAGTATGTGCTTTTTTACCAATAAGGTGTATTTATACACATATTGTTGCGGGAAGTAACGCCCACTAATAATACATTTTTACCCATTACGCATTTTTACACAAAGAATTTTTAATAAATGATCGACGTAGTCTTATTTTGGAATGTGGAATATCCAGTCGGTACAATAAGCTATTTTACAACGTGTTTCACTAAAACAAATCATCTGCAAGCAGANTACCCATTACACATTTTTACACAAAGAATTTTTAATAAATGATCGACGTAGTCTTATTTTGGAATGTGGAATATCCAGTCGGTACAATAAGCTATTTTACAACGTGTTTCACTAAAACAAATCATCTGCAAGCAGAAACTTACATCTAAATTATCCATACGAAGACCTAAATGCCGTTCGTCTCGCTATGTACCACGTCTGGGCAAGCTAGTACTTGCCAGGTTTTGAAATATTGGGTCAATAAAATATCAGAAAACAAATTGCCATACTCTTCAAACAACCAATTTAAAAAAAAGTTTATTTGTAAACATAGTCGTGAGATAGAGATCGGCAACCTTTTAAACTTGGCGTGTCGAGCCCGACTTTTAAAATGGCGATGAATTGGCTAGCCAACATTTTTCTGTGAAATGCTAGTTTATTGTGCCAGCTGATTTGAAATCAATCAATCAAGTAGGTACAATAACTTATTTTATCGCGTTTTCTAATACTAAAGCAAATCGTCTGCAAGCCATTCATCTAAATTCTAAATGATCCATGCGAAGACCTAAATGTCGTTAGTCTTGCTATAGCAATATATGGACCACGTCTGGGCAAGGTAGTACTTGATTTTGAAATATTGGGTCAATAAAATACCAGACAACAGATTGCTATGCTCTTCAAACAACCACGAACGCTATGTGAACAACTCATTACTTGGAAAAGTGAAAAGTAAATTTAACTTAAAAACGGTCACCGGAGAACCAAAAATATGTGCAAGTGCCACTTTTATTTGCATTTGTGTTCCACAAACTACTTACTAGTAAAAAAATGTATTTGAAAACATAGTCGTGAGATAGTGGTCGGCAACGTTTTGAACGTCGCGTGCCGAACCCGTCATTTCAAAATGGCGATGACTTGGCTTGCCAATGTTTTGAAATCAATCAATCAAGTCGGTACAATATGTTATTTAATAACGTATCCTACACTAAAACAAATCGTGTTGGCGAAGACCTAGATGTCGTTAGTCTCGCTATAGACCAGGCCTGCATGGGCAAGCTAGTACTTGCCAAGTTTTAAAACATTGGGCCAATAAAATATCAGACAACAGATTGTTATCCTCTTCAAATATGCGAATAACTCATTATTTAAAAGATTGACAACGATTTCGACTGTTTAATATTTGCCTCCGATAAACAAGAATGTCGAGTCTCAACTGAACACATGAGAACGTTGAGTTGCACGGCAGAGCACTGAGACTTGTTTCCAAGAAAGCGAAATTGGTCATTACTTGCGGGTGTGTTTTTAATTTACCCATGTGTAACTAAGACAGACAAGTTTAATAACGAGTCTACTCTTGTTGTACCTTTGAATAAGAAGAGTTTTTTTCAGATTGATAAGATCAGGCAGCAACCAAAGGCTTAAAACACATTGAGTACGAAGCGCTTCCAAATAGTTTTCAGATTACACTGTAACCAGCCTGTGGCAACAGGCCCTTTTTAGGTTTGCAATATTAAAACACTAATAATTTTGTGCTTTAAATTGCGAATGATTTCTGCAGCAGAAGGTACAAAATTAGGCCTCGCATTCTCAAGTATCAACTCCAACTCAAACCGGATCCCGAGAAGTCCGAAACAGACCCGAAAATAGGTGAAAATGCGTTCAAGTAAACCCGTTTTATGCCGCAAACCCATTGTAAAATGTTTGGTGTTATGCTGTGATACATTGTTCCGTAGTTTGGCATTTAAATAAGATTAGGTGCACCTAATTTGTTACATAAACCTCAGACGAACCCTAATCGTCCTTACCTTGTGCATTTTTTACACAAATTCTTTTAAAATTTTGCGTGCGCTACCTACAGGAAATTAGCAAACCTGCTACTTTGAGTTCTTACGTTAGTAGCTCGACTTGTTCTGTTTGCGACCCCAAAGGAACTACAGTTTTGATTGGAAAAGGGAAAGAAAATATTATCGAATCGCAAAAACTATAATTGCAGGAACTCGCACGACACATTAAAAAATGCACGTGGCGTAACAGTATTTGCAAGATGTTTTCCTCTGTGAAAGTGCTTTGTCTGTCTTTCTTGACGTAAAAAAGAAAGTAGTACCAGAATTTCAAATGACCTTTTGGATCTACAAATGTTCGAAGAGTCTCGCTTTAGGCAGGGCATAAAGACTTGTCTGTGCCCTGGGGGGGGGGGGGGGGGGGGGGGGGGGGGGGGGGGGGGGGGGGGGGGGGGGGGGGGGAACTTACGTTAAAAGTAAATAACGTTGTACTCTTTCGCAGATATCGCACAAAGTATTAATTGTACTGCAGTGCCAGAGTTCTTATAGGGAAACCAGAAAATGGCTCTGATCGAATGGTGTGTAATATCGCTTTCACACTTCGAAATGACACGCAGTTAGTTGATCTGAAAAAATTTGGCCGGTGTAAGCAATATTATACATGTTGATGGTCACCAAGTAAAGGTAAAAACATCTGGTCAACTGGCACAAGAGGAATCTGTTCAATGTGTGTATGGCATTGCTCAATCAATGGAGCCTATTTCGTTGCTAGATGTGGTAAATATGCTGGGTAATCATATTGGTGAAGCAAACGTAAGATATGTGTCCCAATGCATCAGTACAGGTGGTTGGTGCAACTATGCTGGTATCTAGTAAATTACAAATACTCAGTTTGTCTCAAACACAAATTCTCAGTTTGTCTCGTGTCGGTTTGACTAATTTTGGTTTTCGATATGTTAATTGCTATTACCACACTAAATTAGAACGATCAGCAAAATGTTTTTGTTATAAAGAAGCTAATTACAAATATATTGTATATCTTTCAAAACGTTTATGTTTAAGTTCTGATGCAATGCTTGTTTTGTGTCTAATTTTTAATTACTTTGTATGTATACCGTACAAATAAAGTTGTAAACATTCGAAGTAAGTTCGCCGACAGCATAATTTTTCATTGCATGATACATCTTAGCATTTACACAAAGTGAAATCGAAACATAGAAAATAATTGCGTAATGCGTTTCGAGTTGTTTTGAAGAAAGAAAAGGTTAAAAACACTAAAATTATTTAAAAACAGTTAGTCTTAGGGATACCTATTAACGTCACTATTCAAACAGTACTGAGCAGCCACATAACACGACTGACAAATAGTTGGCGATGATAACACCAGGTGAATCCCCATCAGGTTTTTTATAGCGGAACATAGGTTTCGCTTTGATGACGTTTGTTGATTTTTCATGACAGGTTGAGGCGCGCCAGCAAACTATTGTGTGGATTTTACCGTCCACAAAAGCAACCCAATGCCGACAATAGTAATAAAAAGTTTATGTGGTAAGGTACAATTATTAAAATGTTTAACCCTTTATAACACATACGCATAAACATATACGTTCCATTCATTCCAGCCCCGCGATCTTTACTGCCGTAATCACACTCAACGAGTTTAGCACTACCACGAGGGGAAACTACAAAAATCACTAAAAGCAACCACTTGGATTTTTTATTCTTATTTATGTGCGTGAACCCAGTCACTTCATTGAGTTCTTGATAAACAGTTCTTTATGGTTGTTGCGCATCCGTGAAGCCAAACATTCAAAATGATCTAAAAAAGACATGTCAACCCCAGGTAAACTCCCGACTAGTTACTCCATGGCGCAACAAGAGATTATGTACGCAATTACGCACGTTAATTAAATTTGCATAAGGTAAATGCAATTTGTTGCCTGTTCAAACAGTTATTCAACACTTGAATTGGTGGATTTCTTTTTTGTCTGAAATCTTTAAAATATGAGAGAAAATGAGACTATTGTTGTACCAGTGGCAAACAACATTGTTGCATTTAAGCAACAACTTTTAGTGGCATAGCCGTGTACTGAGATGTGATCGTGGGATAATACAACGACAGGTTTGTTTCAAATTATACAATAGATGCTACAAAGATGCCACTGGTTGAATTAAGTGTTAGAAACAGTTTCTGATCTAGAATTGGAATATGTTAAGGCAGATGTTAAAATTAGGTAGCAATTGCAGGCTGATCCTTAGCCGAAATAAATCTAAACAAGAACTAGCCAAAGGGTTTGACAGATCATACAAGTCGACAACCACTGGATCACCGCTTTAGTGTTTTAGTTTCTTAATCTTCATTATGGCACATATAAGCTTCTTGCTCACCGCAAAGGTATTAACCAATAAAGAATATATTACCCACCGGTAGATGCCGACTGGCTCCTCTATGATGCAACTCGGTTTTGTGTACGCACGTTAATTATTATTTGTATAAGGTACAGTGACTTGAATTACTGCAAAATCTTTCATGTAATGTGACAATAGCTTTTTGCAACGTACCGCGTAAAAAAGGTGAGACGCATTTAAAACTTTATGGTAACATTTTTGGTCACCCATATTCTTTTTCTGGTAAACGGTTGTTCCGGGGGGGGGGGGAATATTAAAAGACTAGGCCCAGAAAAAATGTTCTTGTCGCGTTTTGAAATATTGAGCCACTAAAAAATTGAACCAACTGCCGTTCTCTTTGAAACAACGATAAACTCTATACAAACATATCTTGTTTAATATTTGCCTACCTCAAGGAGGAGCAACAGCAATTAAAACTCTCACGTTTAACATCTGTCAACGTTTAGTTGTACGGCAACGCACTGAATTGTGTTTCCACGAACGGGTATTCAGTTTTTACTCGCAGGCAGTCAAATCTATCAAGACGTAGCAAAGATCAGTGTTTGAAAGGTTTTCCTTTTTGAAGTTAATTATTTTGGTTTATTTTTTAGCAGTCAGCACAGGCATATAATCAAGAAACAATATAGATGTTACGCTTTCGTTTTGAGAACTGATGTGGAAAACCTTATAGTCAAGCGATTGTTTAAAAGTTAAATTTCCAAATGCATCAGTCCAGTTAGTGCAACTATGCTGGTATCTAGTGAATAACAAATACTAAGTTTGTCTCTAACATTTCATTTAGAACATGTACAAATGTGCATAACTTCTTAACTATGTGGTTTTTGGTTTGACGAATTTTGGTTTTCGGCATGTTAATTTGCTATTATCATATTAAATTAGAACGTTGATGCTTACTTTCTAAATTCCTCTCTTTTAATTTGTGTCTTATTTTTTATTACTTTGTATGTACACCATACAAACAAAGTTGCGAATCCAAGTAAGTTTGCCGACAGCATAATTTCACACTGCATAGTACATATTAACATTTAAACAAAGTGAACACCACTGCATCGCCGCTTTAGTGTTTTCGTTTCAAAAAATGCTTTTTGGTCGCCCATATTCGTTTCTGGTACACGGTTGTTCCGGTCCCTGTGAATTTAAACGGAGTATTATCAGTTTTAATATTTTGCACTGTTTACAGGCAAATACTTTTTATTAAGACAATTACCAAATCAAAATCAAAATTTAAATTAAACTGAACTGCGCTTCCAAGATTACTTGCTGGAAAAAAGTAAACTAAGTGGCAAGTTATCATGTCTTCACCTTGTTCTTCAACGTGTTCTTCAACTAGTGAAGACGAAAGTATCTTTGAGTTTTTTGTTACCTTAAAGAAACGAAAGCCGGAGCTTAGAAACGGAAATGTCATCTACTATTCGTTGGACGACAGCTTTGTGGATGGATTCTTGTGGAAAATAAATGCAGAACTAACTGACGACTGCGATGTAACCGGAACAGCAGAGAAAATTGACACCAAAGGAAACTCTGTTGTCGCAAACCAAAAGGAGGCAGAACGAGCAATTTTTCGAGTTTTTACCAAATGCGAAATTAAACGTGTGGAGGAAGTTGTTAAAGAGGAGGACGTCGATGAATACGAAGAAGGTGACGTCGCCTTCACTTTGCGAAATGAGCGAAACGATTACCCAATATCAAAAACGTGGAGCCTTAAAAAATACGGAACTGACATAGAAGTTAACACAGGAATTCTTAAAACCTACGAATCTGTGCAATGTGTTCTGGGTCTTGTAGAATCACCTGTTCCTATTCCATTGCTAGATATGGTTAATATGTTGGGTGAGCATTTTGGTCGTGAAAACGTTAGGTATGTGTCTGTGTGCAAAAGTCCTATTGGGTGGTGCAAAATTGCTGGCATACCACGAGACGAAGATAGTGACTGTGAATATTAGCAGAACCGTCGATACTTTCGTGTGTTGAAATATAATTCCACTGTTATAGACTTTATATTCCCATGTAAAACATTTAGTTTATCGCTTGTTGACTTGTGTTTCATTTTTTGATTACTTTGTGTGTATATACTGTAAAAAAAGATGCTGAACAATCTAATTGAATTAAAGGGCAGCATGAGTTAACAGTTGATGATACATCTACCACATAGGCTATGTAGGATTATCTTTAAAAATTATTAAAATTGACAAAACAAGACGAAACATAAAAAATACATTCCATCAGGTCATTTTGAAAGAAAATAACAGTAACATTATTAAAAAACAGTTTGTAGCAGTTGGTGAAAGGAATGCCTAATAATGTCACTATTTAAACAGTAAAGAACAGGCACACCGCACGAATGATTTATGGGTGGCGATGGTAATACCAGGTGGTTCCCCAGGTTCTTTTTTGGCGAAACCCGGGTTTTGCTGTGATGACGTATGTTTATTTTTACGGCAGGTTTGGGCGCGCCATGAATTTATGGAAAGGATAGATTTTGCCGTCCGCAAAAAGCACCGTATGCACGCATAGGTAATAGAACTGTAGAACTGTAGAAATTTTTGAAATTTTGAATCAGTGTCTACCTGCCTGCAAATTTGATTTACATATGATTTAAAAGTACGTCATTACCTATCAAATGTTTTTCAATTATACTACGAGAGTTTTACACATTTTTTATCCCGTGATTTAAATAAATGGTTTTCCATGATTTTGGTAAAATCAAAAAACTCGGTTACGAAATACGGTTAATCATTGCTTTTTGTGCAGTGGTATGACTTTTGGCTCGTGTTTGCCAGTGAAGGCCGTTGCTTTGATTCCTCGTCTTCGAGCGGGTACACAAACGTTTTCGTGTTTGCCATAGGCGGGAGTGTTGCATCGTAAATAACCTACCTTTTTCGCTAGGTTCGCTGAACCTATTAGTCGTAAAGAAGTGTACCGAGTTTTCGTAAAATCTGAGCATCAGTCTGCGATTTTGGGTACAGTACAAGTTACACCTATATATATTGTAAATTTTTTGCGTCAGGGTTTTTGTCGCAACAGTTTATTTGCGATTTCGATCAGTATGTTTAAAGTATTGCTAAAGTTTTACTCTGCTGCATATTCACTCTGTTTTCAGCAGTTACAATTTGTTGATAAATCCAGAACCCCTTAAAACAATTTGACGTTATTTAGAAAAGGCGAAGCTGGCTATGAAAATGCCGTTTTAACCATAACGAACTAAGTCAAGAGCTGTGACCAAGTGAGTGTCGTACAGTAAAAAAGTGATAAGCCTATTTCTAAAACCTTTTATACCAAGCGACACAGTTCTTTACATGTAACCAAATACTATTTTAAAATTACAGTTTTTCGCAATGCGTGTAAAAGCAATCTGGCTCTTGTTAATTTGATAAAATGAAAATGCAATGAAAAGATTTTCGATTTTACCATTTTGCCAGAGATACTAACACCATAGCTCTTGACAGACAAAAGGTAAAATTAGATAGGTTACGTTGTCTAACACAATTATTAAAATACCAGTTGGTAGGATAGAAACTTGCGCAACTATAACCTGATCTCAGGTCGAAACCTCGTGAGACGGGGGCGATAGGGTTCATGAACAATGTTTTAAACTTAGTTTGCCTGTTATGTTTGTTATAAGACTTTACTCCAACCCAAATATCTTTAACCACCAGCAGATTTGAGGAAATCCTTTTAAAATGAGAGCCAATTTTCTTTGCGCTGATACTGATTTGCTCAGTTTATTTGTAGCTTAAGCAAGGTCAAAGCACAAAGAAAAAGAAATACGTCTAAAGTAGGATTGTCAGACGTCCGGAATTCTCTGTTAAGTGAGAAAATATTTTTTCAATACACTCCCTAATGTCTGGAATTTAGTGTTTAGCAGCTTGGAAGTTTTTAAAGTGACCGAAATTGCTTTGCTGGGATGATTCAAGCAAGTGGACAAATGCCTCATCATCCGTTAATATTTAAGACCAACTGCTTGGTTTCTTCTTTATATCTGCGAACAAGGATGTCTAAAGCGCTTTACGGTTACTGTTGTCTGTGCGATTTTTTATGCACGGATCTAAAACGCACGTAATATGGCCCAGTTTGGTTTCGAGAATAGCATTTATTGAAAGTGTCCGGAATTTGGTCCACTTAGATATGGCAACCGAGGCCTAAATGTCAAATATAAAAGAATATTTTAGGTAAGGAGACGTTATCTCAACATTAAAGTAGCAAAATAGTTTGCTAGTGATTCTAGTTCACATGGCGCGCACTATAACAATCTGCTAAACATTTTACGAATAAAGAATAAGATAAAAAATTTAATTAGTTTAAAGATGAATCAACCTTTCCTGGCAAACGTAAGCGAGGTTGTTAAACATGTTCAGTTAACTAATATCACAGCAAGACACATTAAATTCCAAAAGTTATATGTATTGCAGGAAAAAACTTCCTTAAAAGTCCACTGCCACGAGGCACATGAAATTCTAGTTTACAGTTAACAAACGACTTAATATGGAAATGAAGCGAAATAGTCACAAGGTGGTACGAAATGATAAGCTGCATACATTGCACAGTGTTTCGACTTGTAAGGTCTATAATCAGTGCAGCTGGTGACGGGAGATCGGCCGCATTGGCTAGTGTAGCCTTCCAACGGCACTCGCACTGATGAGACCTTGTAGGTCGAAACAATGTGCACTGTCTGCAGCTTATCATTTATTGGCTCTATGCTTTTACATTTGTACTGTGACTTTGAGCCGACTTCACGGTGGTTCCCAAGCAGTTGCTTGGCCACTGTGAGCCAGTTTCATTTGTGCTGTACGCCCAGTTGTGGCACCGCACAGGCTAGGTGATGCATGGGGTTGTACCCTGTTGCTCACCACAAACTGGAGTGCCGTTTGATGGCTACACTAGCCAATGCGGCCGATCTCTCGTCACCAGCTGCACTGATGAGACCTTATAGGTCGAAACACTGTCTGCAGCTAATCATTTATTGGCTCTATGCTTTTACATTTGCACAAAATAATTATTACTTCACAGAGTGGGTCGATTTAGAGTGCAGTTTACAGATAAAGGGTTGACGCAGCCGTAGCACATTTTAGTAAATACTCTGTTAAAATCGTAAACAAGATTTTTTTACACTACTGACTACACTACTGATTGTACGCGCATCTAAATCAGACAAAATTTTAAAAGAGTATTTTTGGATGAATTATGGCTACTTGACGATGAATGACTTGATGGTTGTTATGATGCAGGGGTACTGTGATGCCATTTCATCTTTTGGAAAACTGCTCGAAAGTTGTAAGTGGCAGAGCTTGCTGTCACAACACCGCGCTTGACACGCACTGTTCAAAAAGTGTTTATAGCAGTGGTTCTCAACCTTTTTAACTATGCGACCCCCTTTAGAGATTTTCTAACACCACGCGACCCCTTTACACACGCACACACACAGGAAGTTTAACTACCAGCATGTGTTGATTGTGTTCATCACACATTTGCAATCTAACGTGGCTGCAATAGTTCGGCGTTTTGCTGTATTCCGGAAAACCCCTTTTTTTCACTAACTATTTCACTATTTCGTGTTTTTTTTATGTTAAGAAAAACCAAAACCCGCAATTATAGAAGTATACAATCGCAAATATTGTTGCGCCCGTTCTAAATCAAACGGTCGTGTGAGTTACTATATGCTAAACAAAAGTCACAGGGAAAGTTTTTTTGATACAGATAAAATAATTCCGTGTTCGGTTGCGTCTCCGCGACCCCCTCAAAAGTGCTTGGCGACCCCTTGGGGGGTCGCGACCCCCAGGTTGAGAAACACTGGTTTATAGGTATAATTGTTTTATTGCTTCGCTAGAGCAAAACACCACTTTAAAAATATAATTATTATAGAAAATATTATGTTGAAAAGTTTATTGAAAAAAATAGATCTGTTAGTTGTGGAAAGTTTCACTTGCTGCACAAATTTTCATGACGAGTTGAGAGCATAAATGAAGATAATAAAGTAGCATTTTGTTGTCTATTTTGGTAATGTACGATTTGTATACCTATATTTCGTGAAATCCAAGTACACTCCAGAGCTTTCAAAATTGTTTTCCATTGTTCCCACATGGTCACATAAGTCACTTGGATCGTTGCATATTTCTTTTGGAACACAAGTTATAACCGCCTGATGCTTAGCAGTAGCGGATTCTGTAAGAAAAAGCATACACGGTTAACGTTAGACGCAAAAATGCAACAGATAGTTGAATTTCTGTACTACAGTTTACTACCAATATGAAAACATTTTTTTGGAAATTTTCTGCTTTCTGCTCACCACAGATGCCATAACGAAAAGTGTATTCCATCCTCGCGCACGTCTGATCTTCTCTCCCGCAATCACACTCAACAAGTTCAGCACTACCTTGCGAGAAGACCACAAAAATTACGAACAGCAATAACTTGAATTTCTGCATCCTTAATTATGTACGTAAACCCAATGACAATGTAGAGTTTTTGATAAGGAACAGTTCTCTTTGGTTGTTGCTGAAGTAGTACAGTGGACAACCTGAATGATGTAACAAAGGACATGTTAACCCAGGTAGATCACGAGTGGTTCCTCTTTGGTGCGACTCGGGTTTCGGTATGCAATGACGCTCGCTGAATATTTGGATAAGGTTACAGCGTTTTATGTAAATACTTGCACAAACATTTACTCTACACCTGAGTTACAGCCTTAATTTTCTCTTTTGTCCGTAGCGTTTCGGACTTTTGAAAAGCAAGAGAAAAGTTTAGGAAATGATATTGTTGGGCCACCGGCAAATAACATTGCTGCTTTAAAGTGCAAAACTTTGATTGACATAGCAGTGCACTGATCGTGGGGTAAACTAATGCGACCGTGGAGTAAACTAATCTGCAATAGCGGAGACCGAAGACGTGCATTATGCAAGCGGACTACCACTGGATTGCGGTTGCTATAGCCATAATTTTCTCGAATATTTACTTTTAACAAACAAGGGCAAAGTCATTTAATAGTGCGTAACATCTACCTTTGAAACGCTGGTACATCACGCGTAGCGTAACATTTGCTCAGAACAAATTCTTGCACCGATAGCAAACAACACTGTTGATTTTAAATGCAACAACGTTCGTGGCAAAACACTGCAGTGAACTATAATCGTGGGGTAACGAAATGGTCACTTGACGCTGCAAATGTACTTGCTCAGGACTTGCAGCATATTTCAGTAGATGGTATTAAACTAAGCAGCTTTAGGTGGTGTAATCTTTGTCAAAATTTTACTAACAAACCTTTGTTAGTAGATATGAGATTAAGTTTGATTTAGTGCACATTAAATTTGCTAAGAGAAACAAATGTTGATTGTCAAGTAAACGAAAGCCTTACATTTTGTGTATAATATACTAAACGCAGCTTTCAAGTGGAACTTAAGTAACCAATTTTGCAATTTATGTACAACATTACATTTACAGCCACACAATTTTTGAGAAAATTTAATCATAATGGCACAGTTACCAACAAAAGATTCTGTTGAGCCACGTGTTAAAAAATACAAATTTTCGGTGATTCTATGGCGCCCCAAGGCAGCATATGAATCAGGAAACATGATTTATTATTCTATGGGTGGAGTTTGGTGGAGAATCGTGGTAAACCTACGGACGACTGCAACGTAAAAGGAACGGCCGAAAAATGGATGAAAATGGAAGCACAGAAGAAGACGCAAAATGGATCCTTCAACAAGTCTTTACAGGTTGCACCGTTAACGAAATCAAACAAGTTTCCCAAAACGTTACAAGTAATTTACTAGTGCGTGATGTTGCCTTTACGCTTCGAAATGATTCACAACCTGCTGATTTAGCGATTTTGAGTGGTGTAACCATTCCAAACCTAGGTGAAAGTGGTATATGTGTACAAACGGGTATATTGGAAAACGAAAGATCGGTAAAATGTGTGTATGAAGGGTTTTTTAGGTTTGGTTTGGGTAACCGCTAAGTAGTTTTAAGAGACCGCAAGTGTTTCATTTAAATACCAAAAAGAGCCCTTAGTGCATTTACGAATTTTTGGGAAACCGCTAAAGAAATTTGGGGACCGTTTCGGTCCCCCAAAACACCTTAAAAAACACTGTGTGTATGGTTTTGCTGAGTCATATGAATCTGTTCCGTTGTTAACTGTCGTAAACATGCTGAGTGATTATTTTGGCCTTAGGTGGGTGTCAAAATGTACGAACAAAGGTGCTTGGTGCAACTATGTCGGCATACAGTAAATTTTAAGTAGTGTGATTGCAATGTAGATGTATGTAATGAAGAAAGTATGAAAAACTGTGTAGATTTGTAATTAATTTTTGATGTTGATCTACACATGATTGCCCTTTATCGCGTATTCTGGAAATATAATTGAAAACGTTTCAAATAAAAAAGTTTTGAGGCATTTTTAGCCAAGTATAGAAAGCGTGCGCGTTGAGCTGTGTAAATTTAGTAACGCAGCCTCGTTGCACTAAAAAGTTGCAAATGATAGACTTAAATTTTCTGAGACCTCCATTAGTGCCTTGTTTGCAATTATTATTCCTCAACCGCCGATTTAAATGCCATTTACAGTTTTTTTATGGTCTATAGTTGTATTGCTAATACCGTTACGTCCGTTAGAGGCTGGCCGAGTGCTTGAAAGAGACTGAGTTGCTTGACAAATACAAATTCTCAACTCTTGTAATTCATAACCGGGAACTTAAAAGACAATAAAACATACGTTAAACTATTGAAAGGATAAATTTTGCCGTCCACAGAGTTTTAAAGTAAGGCGGGGATTTCGGGCCGGGTTCGGGTTCGGATTCGGGGCGGGTTTGAGTTTGGATTTCTTCTAAATAACGGGCCTGATTCGGGCCTGACTTTACACTCTGTGTCAGTATTTTTTTTAAAGTAAAGCTAAGTAGCCAGTTGCTGGACCTGACCTAATATCAAACAGCCCTGAAGCGTCTTTATCAACACCAAAAACCAACGCCCTAATCAACACCAATTATCTATTGTTTTTGTTGTCTTGGTCTTTCCTGATGTTTCACTGTATACCCTGTCAATCAAACTTTCGGGCCTAAACGAGGTTCTCAAAAACGACTCGGGATCGGACCGGGTTTCGAGATTATACTTTCGGGTTTGGGCCGGGTTTGGGTTTCAATTTCAGGCCCGTTTGCAACTCTTTATGCACGCAATTGTCTTAGAAATATATACGACATTTTAACTTTTGTATTCCAGCCTATATTGGATTTGTTCAGTCCAACGACAAACCAACGCTCTTAACGTTGTTTTCCGTGGTTCCCAAATAACTACATAAATCACACATGTTTTGCTACAGATTTCTCTTGAAATACATGTTACATTCATCTGGTGTTTAGCAGTTACAGTTTCTGCATTAAAAAACTTACACAATTCACGATTGACACAAAAAATAGAACAGTTAGTAAAACTTGGATTTTTACATCCTTAACTTAAATGTACGTGAACCCAATCACTCCGTAGAGTTCTTGATGAACAGTTCTTTCTATAGATTTCAATCGAAACTCTCTTTTCTAGTAATATACAGTGGACAACCTGTACGGTTCAACATAGGACATGTCAATCCTGGTTTTTGGAGTGGTTTCTCTTTGGTGCGACTCGGGTTAAGGTTGCGATGAAGTAGGTTGGAGCTGCAGCTGAATAATTGTTTGTGCAAGTAATTTAATAGATCACAAAAACCTTTTCCAAACACCACCATGTGACATCGCCGAGCAAAACAAAGCGATTGCGACGAAGTGGAACCAGGTGTTAATCTTCATGGCGTTGTCACATTCTTCTTTGGACGTTTCTCTTGTTTTTAAGTCAAAAAAGCTACAGACAAAATCCAGCGTGACTTTGATGTAATTCTGGAGTTGAATAGTTGTTGTGCGAGTATTTCAATAATCGTTGAAATAATCAGCATGAGTCATCGTATTCCAGGCACCCGTGACGTTGTGCAATGAACGAAAACAACTCGTGATTTGACAAAGAGAAACGACCTATAATGATGCGCCAAATACAGTTTCCTCAGCACAATATTTACACAGTACGAATTGTTGCATCAAAAACAAATGAAACTGTTGTATTTAAAAGCAACACGGTCAGTGGCAAAACAACAGTTTTCATTATCGTCCACGTTAGTGCAGCAAAGGTATTGCAAGTTTGATTACAGGCTTGCTTGATTTTAAATCAAGATAGATTTGCTCAGCTTCTACTACACTTGAATTAAACATGACATAGACTACAATGTAGTGCATTAGTTAACAGCACCGGACAACTGATGGATTGTGTAAGGTGTTTTAGATAACTTTCCGGCATTTGTCGATTGTAACAGAATATCTGTATTCAATGTTTTACAATATGTCACATATTTGCAGGCAAATATTTGCTAAAGACTATTCAGAAATCAAAACTTAGTTTTTGAAGTGAAGTTGACGCATCTGCAAAAATTCCTACGCAAACGAAGTAAGGCGAGAATGTCTTCATTTAACGCTTCAACAAATTCACCCAATAATGAAGACCTGAATGTCTACGAGTTTTCCTTGGTGAAGCAAAAGACGGAGCCTGACAACCAAAACGTCACCTACTGCTCAGTAGAGGATATTGAGGGTGGTTTCACATGGAAAGTAGATGCAAGTTCAACCGGTTGCAATGTAACTGGAAGAGCGGAGAAAACTGATTCAAACAGAAAACGTGTGGATGCAGACGTGGAAGAGGCAAAATGGGCAATTTCTAGAGTAATTCGCGACAGTCATATTACGATAGTTAAAAAAGATGGAAGAGCTCCCATCTAACGAGAACGAAATGGTGCACCAGGTGGTCCTGTAAGCATTATTTCCGCTTCGAGCAAATAGTGCAACCGTGCTGGTATACAACAATTTAAATGTAATCTTTTTGGCATTACTACATTTTAATCACAAAACATATCAAACTGTGAATCAGTTTGTAATGACGTTATGACTAGGTAATTTTGCAGCAACTTTATTTGATTTTAAGCATTTTAATTGATTAAGCATTTTATTCTGCATGTTCAATTGCTCTGTAACCTGCAAGAGAAATAAAACCCAATGACAATGTTACTGTTGCTTGTGTTGAAAACCATTAGAAAGGAAAGTTTTTCCTGTTCCCCCACTTTTGTCGAACATATACAAGTTTTTGCAATTAATTCGTCAGAGAACATACAGTCTATTAGTTTAATAACTACAGATAAGGGCTGACACATTGTGGTGTAATATTGGAGTTATATTGCACTATTTTAATATTCAATGCTCGTAGTCCCCTTTCACAGCGAACAACATCTCGTAGATATGCGCGACAGCCTCTGCAGAACAAACGTCCCATTTACGCCGCTAACTGTCCTCGGGCATACCGAATTTGCGCTCCTAATCGAGGGGTTCAACCACAGATCTTTACAACTGCCGTGCCCCGCCGATCGTATGGTCAGCCAGGAGAATACACCCAGTACACAAGTGCCATTAAAAAAACAGGACAGTAGACTCGATAACCAATTCTGTTATTGTCCTTCCTCCTTTACTATAACACGAATAACTATGACGACTAAGCGGCACCAGCAAATTGATTGCAGAAATAGTCTAGTTTAAGCACGTTTGTTTACATTGTTTTATTAAATTTTAATTATGATTCGTTTGCGATAATTTTTTTAGTGCTTAGTATTTAGGAATACATTAATTTTACTCAATCACAATAAATACATTCTGTTAAGCTGCGGTGCTTTATGGCTATTATAGTTGGTAAGCTATTAATGACCCAATTTTATAGCAATACAATACAACAAAACAACCTGAATGATGTAGCAGATGACCTAACAACGCAAAGTAGATTGACCACTTTTGTCTAAGGAACAATCTAAGTAAATTGGCCGACGGCATAGTTTTACATTGCATGATACATTTTAGCATTTACACAAAGTGAACTCGAAACATAGAAAATAATTGCGTAATGCGTTTCAAGTTGTTTTGAAGAAAGAAAAGGATAAAAAACACTAAAATTCTTTAGAGACAGCTGGTCGTCGGGATACCAATTAACGTCACTATTCAAACAGTACTGAGCAGCAACACACATGACTGACACGTAGGTGTTGATGGTAACACCAGGTAAATCCCCGTCATGTTCTTTTATAGTGGAACCCGGGTTTCGCTGTGATGACGTTTGTTGATTCTTTATGATCGACAGGTTGACACGCGCCATTAAACTATTGTGTGGATTTTACCGTAGACAAAAGCATCCAATGCCGCCAATAAAGAGTTTTACACATTGTTACACATATACGAAAAGTGTATTCCACACTCGCGCAAGTTTGACCGCAATCCCAATCAACGAGTTTAAAACTACCACGAGATAAAACCACAAAAATCAATAACAACAACCACTTGGATTTTTGCATCCTTATTTATGTACGTAAACCCAGTTACTTCATAGAGTTCTTGGTAAACAGTTATTTATGGTTGTTGCGCATCAGTGAAGCCAAACAACCAAAATGATCTAAAAAACGTTTCAACCCCAGGTAAACTCCCGACTGGTTACTCCATGGCGCAACACGAGATTATGTACCCAATTACGCACGTTGATTATTTGCATAAGTTTAGTGTAATTTGTTGCAATACTTGCAAACCGCAGTTACTCAACACTTGCATTGGTGGATTTCTCTTTTGTTGTAGTTTTATAAAATTTCGAAACATGAGAGAAAATGACTGTTGTACCAGTGGCAAACAACATTGTTGCATTTAAACAGAACAACTTTTAGTGGCACAGCAGTGTACTGAGTTGTGAACGGGGGGTAATACAACGACAGGTTGGTTTTAAATTATACCTAGATGTTACAAAGATGCTACGGGTTTAATTAGGGGTTACTAAACCAAATCAAACAGTTTTTGATCTAGAATTGGAATATTTTTAGGCAAATTGTTTAAAATTAGGTAGCAATTGTAGGCTGATCCTTAGCCAAAATAAATCTAAACAATAACTAGAACTAGCGAGAGGTGACAGATCATACAAGAGGGCCACCACTGGATCACCGCTTCAGTGTTTTAGTTTCTAAATCTGCATTATGGCACATATAAGCTTCTTGCTCACCGCAAAGGTAATAACCAATAAAGAATATATTACCCACAGGTAGATCCCGACTGGCTCCTCTATGATGCAACTCGGTTTTGTGTACGCACGTTAATTATTATTTGTATAAGGTACAGTGACCTGAATTACTGCAAAATCTTTCATGTAATGTGACAATAGCTTTTTGCAACGTACCGCGTACAAAAGGTGAGACGCATTTAAAACTTTATNCAGTGTTTTAGTTTCTAAATCTGCATTATGGCACATATAAGCTTCTTGCTCACCGCAAAGGTAATAACCAATAAAGAATATATTACCCACAGGTAGATCCCGACTGGCTCCTCTATGATGCAACTCGGTTTTGTGTACGCACGTTAATTATTATTTGTATAAGGTACAGTGACCTGAATTACTGCAAAATCTTTCCTGTAATGTGACAATAGCTTTTTGCAACGTACCGCGTACAAAAGGTGAGACGCATTTAAAACTTTATTTTAACATTTTTGGTCACCCATATTCTTTTTCTGGTAAACGGTTGTTCCGGCCCCTGTAATTTCAAACTAAATATTAAAAGCCTAGGCCCAGAGATGATGTTCTTGTCGCGTTTTGAAATATTGAGCCACTTAAAAATTCAACCAACTGCCATTCTCTTTAAACAACACAAACCCTAGACAAACATATCTTGTTTAATATTTGCCTACCTCAAGGAGGAGCAACAGCAATTAAAACTCTCACGTTTAACATCTGGCAACGTTTAGTTGTACGGCAACGCACTGAATTGTGTTTCCAAGAATGTGAAATCAGTGTTTACTCGCAGGCAGTCAAGTCTACCAAGACGTAGCAAATACCAGTATTTGACAGGTTTTCCTTGTGAATTTAAATATTTTTGTTAATTTTTTAGTTTTCAGCACAGGCATATAATGAAGAAACAACAGAGATGTTACGCTTCCGTTTTAAGACCTGTGGAAAATCTTATAGTCAAGCGATTGTTTAAAAAGTTAAATTTCCAAACGCATCAGTCCAGTTAGTGCAACTATTCTGGTATCTTGTGAATTACAAATACTAAGTTTGTCTCTAACATTTCATTTAGAACATGCACAAATGTGCATAACTTCATAACTATGTGGTTTTTGCTTTGAGAAATTTTGGTTTTCGGCATGTTAATTTGCTATTATCATATTAAATTGGATCGTTGATGCTTACTTTCTGATTCCACTCTTTTAATTTGTGTCTTATTTTTTATTACTTTGTATGTACACCATACAAACAAAGTTGCTAAACAATCTAAGTAAATTTGCCGTCAGCATAATTTCACATTGCGTAGTTCATTTTAGCATTTTTCACATTTAGCATTCTTTAAAGACAATTACCAAATTTAAATTGAACTGCTGCTCTTTCAAGATTAGTTGCTGGAAAAAGGTAAATTAAGTGGCAAGGTATCATGTCTTCATCTTGTTCTTCATCTTGTTCTTCAACGTGTTCTTCAACTAGCGAAGACGAAAGTGTCTTTGAGTTTTTCATTACCATAGAGAAACGAAAGCCGGAGCTTAGAAACGGAAATGTCATCTACTATTCGTTGGACGACAGCTTTGTGGATGGATTCTTGTGGAAAATAAATGCAGAACCAACTGACGACTGCGATGTAACCGGTACAGCAGAGAAAAATGACACCAAAGGAAACTCTGTTGTCGCAAACCAAAAGGAGGCAGAACGAGCAATTTTTCGAGTTTTTACCAATTGCGAAATTCATAGTGTGGAGGAAGTTGTTAAAGAAGAGGATGTCGATAAGTCCAAAGAAAGTAATGTGGCCTTCACTCTGCGAAATGAGCGAAACGATTACCCAATATTAGGACGGTGGAGCGTTAAACAATTCGGAACTGATATGCAAGTTAGGACAGGAATTCTTAAAACCTACGAATCTGTGCGATGTGTCCTTGGTCTTGTAGAATCACCGGTTCCTATTCCATTACTAGAGATGGTTAATATGTTGGGTGCGCATTTTGGTCGTGAAAACGTTAGGTATGTGTCTGTGTGCAAAAGTCCTATTGGATGGTGCACAATTGCTGGCATATCATTAGAAGACGATGGGGAAACTGAATATTAGCAGAATCGTCGATTCTTTTGTGTATTGAAATATAAAATTATAATTGCATTGTTGTAGACTTTATATTCCTATGTTAAACATTCAGTTCATCGCTTGTTGTCTTGTGTATTATTTTTTGAGTACTTCGTGTGTATATACTGTAAAAATAAAGATGTAAACAATCTAATTGAATTCGAGGGCAGCATGAGTTAACAGTTGATGATACATCGACCACATATGTAGGATTATCTTTAAAAATTATTAAAATTGACAAAACAAGACAATGTCAACTAGAAACATAAAAAATATATTCCAGGTCGTTTTGAAAGAAAGAAACAGTAACATTATTAAAAAAAAACAGTTTGTGACAGTTGGTGAAAGAAATGCCTTATAATTTCACTATTTAAACAGTGAAGAACAGACACACCACGCGAATGATTTATGGGGAGTGATGTGAATACCAGGTGGTTCCCCAGGTTCTTCTTTGGCGAAACCCGGGTTTTGCTGTGATGACGTATGTTGATTTTTACGGCAGGTTTGGGCGCGCCATTAATTTATTGAAAGGATAGACTTGACCATCCATAAAAAGCACCGCATAAGGAATAGAACTGTAGAATTGAATTTTTGAACTTTTGAATTAGTTTCTACCAGCCTGCAATTTGATTTACATTTTAAAAGTACGTCATTACCCATGAATAGTCCATTTGGCTTGGTTGGTTGTTTTTTCGAAAAAGTTTATGTGCAGTACAATTATACTACGAGAGTTCACACATTTTTTATCCCGTGATTTAAATAATTTTTTTCATGATTTTGGTAAAATCGAA
This sequence comes from Phallusia mammillata, assembly GCA_003260075.1. Classification (NCBI taxonomy): domain Eukaryota; kingdom Metazoa; phylum Chordata; class Ascidiacea; order Phlebobranchia; family Ascidiidae; genus Phallusia; species Phallusia mammillata. Next base: position 17,331 of record QLIY01001250.1, on the reverse strand, counting down.
AAGCTAGTATACGAAATACGTTTAATCTTTGCTTTTTATGCAGTGGTATAATCGCATCAATAAATGCAGTGGTATAATACCTGTTCCACAAAGTAATACAATGATAAGAAATTGCACGTCTCTCACCTGGTTAAACTAGCTTACATACGGCCGATGTTTTGTCGCTGGTTACTTATGGTCAAAACAGTGTGCACAGTTGTTCGAAGACTGTTGAGGAATTTTGGAATGGTCTTTGGCTCGTGTTTGCAATTGAAGGCCGATACGTGGATTCCTTGTCTTAGACTGGTACACAAACGTTTTCGTGTTTGCCCTTGGTGGGAACGTTGCATCAAAAGCAAATAACGTAGTTCCTTTTTTGCTAAGATCGCTGAACGCAATAGCTGTAAAGCAGTGTACCGAGTTTTCATGAAATCAGAGTATCAGTCGGCGCTTGTGAGTACAGTACAAGTTACATAATTACTTAGAGAGTTTAACACGTTTTTTTATCCCATGATTCAAATCATTGTTTTTGATTATTTGGTAAGATCAAAAGGTTCGCTTACGATTTACGATTAATCTGTCTTTTTGCGCAAATGGGTACAAAAATAAAAATGTTTACTGGTACAATATTAATCTCAGATTATAATTATCCATTCTTAGGTTAAAATAAATTCACTCACAATGTAACAAAAAAATGAGTTATTGCAATAATTTGTGATGGAGTAGTTTGGTGGAAAGTTGAGGTAAACCTGACGCAAGACAAATTCATCGCTGCTCCGCAGTAGTGATGCACCATACGAAACATCATTAATTAACTATTTGTTGTATCTATGAAATACCAGCCACGTTGTCTGCAAAATATTAGATGTTTAGCAAAGTTTACCCAGTGTGAAAGTGATTTTAGTTCCTCATGGCCGAATATTCGATTTCGGCCCGAACCTTTTTAGGCGGGTTCGGTGCATCACTACTCAGCAGCAAAAATCGGACCTTTGGTTTCGCAAATATTTGTAGGGCGTTGCCCGGATTTTCGTCTCAGAACGAATTTACAAACTTGTTCGTGCTTGCCGGGGAGTACATCGAAAGTAAATAAATTTGCTCTTTTTTGCCTAAGATCATACAACATAATGGATGTAATAAAGTGTGCATAGTTCTTGGTAAAATCATAAATGGTCTTTTTTCTTGTGGGTGTGGTTAATTATGCCTACTTTTTGTAGGTCCTCTTGTGTCTGAAAAAAATTATTTAACTCTAGAATTTCAATTGGCTACAAAATCCGGTCCCTTTTGGAAATTACTTTAGTTTATACGAGTCAAACGTTTGTGATTTCTTTAGATTTAAAAAAGCAATGTTAAAATGAGTCTTAAGAACAATTGATTTGTTGTTAATCATAAAGTGTTGTTTGAAAAAAGTAAATAGTTTTAATTGGAATTAGCAAATATTTAACTATAGTTAGTAGGCTCGAGCTGAAAAATCTTGTACAGAATTGCAGGATAGAAGTGGTAAAATTAGGTTATTTTAAATTGTTTTTTACTAACTTGGTTGACTTTGTAGGCATAAAATTGTTGCTTTTTGGATGTCCATTGTCACAATGAGTAACTTAAAGGTGGAGTTTGAAATAACCCTTCGTCGACCTAGATCTGATTTTGAATCTGGAAATTTAATTTATTATTCGCGTGATGGAGTAGCTTGGTGGAAAGTCGAAGTAAACCCGACGCAAGACACTTGCATCACTGGTTCTGCAGCACAAATCGGCATTCATGGCCTTGCATGGCTGACCATTGTCCACGAAGCAACTGATGCACTTCAAAATGTCTTTACAAAAGGAACTGTTGAAAGTGTCACATTCGTTTTATCAACGCCCATAGATGATCGAGAAGTGCGCCATGTTGCTTTTACACTTGAAAATGGACCGCAGTTACTTGAACCACGAAATTGGGTTTTGAAAAATTATCAAAACGTGGGTAGCACTGGCGTAAACGTAAAAACAGGTCGACTTAAACAGTTCAATTCGCGCGAGCGTGTGTATGGTTATGCAGAATCATCTACACCTATTGCATTATTAGATATGGTGAACATACTGGGCAATCACTTTATGCGTGCAAACGTACGGTATGTGTCCGAATGCAAGAGTCCGGGAGGTTGGTTTAAGAAAGCCGGTATACCATATGGCAATTAATACGAATGCAAACAATACCCAGACAAATAGAGATTCCAACTGTATTTAGTAATTATTTTTTAATGTGTTAATGTTTTTTGACAACAATTTGTTCGTGATGTCGTTCGGTATGTTGATGCAATTACAATGAATGCAAAGTATATCGAGATACATAAAACGTTTAATTGTTTATGTTGATGAACTTTTAAGTATATTTGTCACCTTAATTTTTGTGTGCTGTCAATCGTATTATTATTTTGCTTTTGAGCATATCGTTATGTAAAGAATGCTCTATATGGATTGTATTTTAGGAGTAGAGGTTTGTAAATACACCTATATGTAAATTGTGTTGTTTGTAGTGGAATTCCATTCAGAAAGCAGGACATTGTTTAAAACCTTGTTGATTGTTGCTGGTGATGTCATGACTATTGCAAAGAAATAAACCACCATAAGTAGCTTGATAATTTTATTTAAGCTTTTGTTTCATTGTGCTGATGCATTATAAATCAGGCCTGGCCAAATTGCCTAAAGATCAACCAGATCTGTTTCAGAAAGCCGCCTGCTAAAATGCTGTTATCCCCTTTACCTCAAAATTAATGTTCATTAACTCAAGTCAATTTTAATGTTTTACTTGGTAGGTAGTGGTGGTAGTAGTATTAGTGTCTGTCGCGTTCGTTAGATGTCGCCCATGTGCAAAAACAAAACTTATTCATACTGTTAGTCAGAAACTTGGGCGAATGTTAACGCGCGCCAGACCCACAGACAGACTTCTTGGTTAGGATTCGTCCCCAGAAGCGTCCTGTTGGGTCGAACTCAGTGGAAAAAAAACAGTAAAAATAAAAGTTTGTAACCAATACGCGTGATCCATACACAGACATAGAAAAACCCGATCAGGATTTGTATTTTTGGGTTGGAGTGCCGTAAAAATGGTTTCATATGCCCGATAAATGCACAAAACAATGTCCAATCTTAAAGTTAAAAAGGGGATGTCAAAATCAAACAACCTGAAAAACATAGGACAGCGCCAGTTCTTTGCAACATCGTGTAAACAACTGCTTTTTCTTGATATAAAAGATGGAATGCTGACTATGGGACAGAAAATAAAAATATATCAACCAAAGCAAGCATAGGGAAATTTTGACGGGGTGAACAGGATAAACTTGTTTGTTGATTCTGACTTTACGCACGACGATTTTTTAACACTCTGTTACTTCCTTTTTTTACTTAGGTATAACAACCCGAAGTTTAATTTTAATTAAGAGCATTGTGCGCATTCCTTTTCAGCTACTGAAGTTGATTGACATTCTGTATTCAAGATACAGGTACAGTGAAAACGGATTCGCGTCATGATCAATAGCAAATGGCACTGCCATCTTTCGACTATGGACTTTTGATCGCCGAACAGCTCTTGTTAAACATTCTCGTACCATTGGCGGCGGTCGCAACGAGTCGTAGTTCTTTCTTATTACTTTTCGATACAACCTTGGGAGAAGTTGGGTAATTACTATATTTGATGTTTGGGAACGTAAGGGATGTTTCGTTCTTTAGTTGCTTAACGTTATGTCAGAAACGATAAAATAGGTCATGTTAGTTTTAGGTCGTAGCAATCGATTTGAACATTTTTGTAAAAACTGTTATGTAGGCAATTATAGTCTTAAAAAATCTTATGATTTGTGACTTTGCAGTAGTCAGTGTCTTTACCATCAGCCAACCAAAGCTGTAGACCAGGCCGGATTTGGACTTGTTAAAAAATCGGCTTGATTGGTATCCTTTTTCACTGTTTGTGTGATCAATAAGATTTCATTCTCATTTTACTGTTCCGCAGCGTACTTTAAATACTTTTCACCTTCAGTATAAAATTGCTACTTCAGTTCAAAAAACTGTGTAGGTTACTCTGACTTTGATTCATCATGTCTAACTCGAAACAAGTTCTTCAAAGCAACCCTGGTATGTACAAATTGTATCAGTTTTCCGCCGAATTGCAATCGAAGGGGGGGGGGTCTTGTTATACATTCTCGTACCATTGGCGACGGTCGCAATGACGCTTAGCTCTTTCTTCTCACTTTTCGATACAACCTTGGGGAAGTTGGGTAATTACTTTATCTGGTGTTTGGGAACGTAGGGGGTGTTCCGTTATTTGGTTGCCCAGCGTTATTTCAGAAGCGATAAAATATATCATGTTACTTTTAGGTCGTAGCAGTGGATTTGAACTTTTTTTGTAGAAACCGTTATGAGCACGGTATGTCAACGCTACTGGATTGCCTGTTTTTCAGTGCATGGGAAATGTTTAAGAGCCCTATTCTTGTTTATTAAATCAATATCAAATTGGAATCAGACTTTCATTTGCATAGTTGAACACGCCAGGTAGGCGATTATAGTCTTAAGAATCCCATGATTTGTGACTTTGCAGTAGTCAGTGTCTGTACAGTAAGCCAACCAAAGCTGTAAACCGGGCCAGGTTTGGACTTTTGTTTGAAAAAAAAACGGCTTGATTGATTTCACGCTAGGCCTCATTGGTGTCGTAGATTCTCTTTGGTTAACGCAACTCTCGGTCCTATTCGGGTTTTATGTCAAAACACACTCGAATTCGGACCAGTTTCGGGCTTGTACTATTAAGTTTAAGCCCTATTTTTAGCCCCGCCCAAATTGCCCATGTTTGGGCCTGCCACCAGAAACAAAACTAAGCAAATGTTTTGGCGACATGTGCACTTTAATTAATCTGTTCCGATTGCAAAATTAAAACACCTTTTACCTACTGATCGTGTAATCACTGAAGTTTCGTTATCATTTTGCTGTTTAGATGGTATGCGACAGCGTATTCACTTTTTTACCTTCAGTAAATATTTGCTAGTTCAGTTTAAAACACTTTGTAAGTTACCCTGACTTTAATTCATCATGTCTAATTCCAAACAAGTTCTTCGAAGCAGCCCTGGTATGTACAAATTGTATCAGTTTTCCGCCGAATTGCAATCGAAAAAGGACTATTACAAAAAGGGGCTGTTGATATATTATTCTCTTGGAAAAAGTTTTGCTAATGGATATTTGTGGCGAGTACAGCTCAATCCCACCTATAGCGTCAAAGTAAATGGGACAGTGGAAAAAATCAAAATTTCGAACGGGCGAGGAGATTCGGTAAAGATCGGTGAAAAAGAAGCAGAGGAAGCTATTTCTAAAACATTTACAGGCTGCAAAGATGTAAAAATAACAACTGCAGTAAAACCTTCACCGGTGGAGGTAAAGGCAAAACAATTTGCCTTTCGGTTCGCCGGTGATTCAATGCCAGCAACCGTTGCTAACAGCTTTCTTGTCAACGGCTTTGAAGTTGACACTAAAACAGGACCATTCAATCGCGACAAAGAATGTGTTTACGGTTTCGCAGAATCCAAAACTGATTTTGCCTTGCTGGACATGTCGCTTCAGCTAGGAAAGGAATATGGTTGCGAAAATGTGGTGTATGTGGCCAACTGTTTGATGAAAAAAGAATGGCTTAAACATGCAGAAATAGAAATTCCGAAACCAAATATGCATTCCCAACTTCAATGAAGCACTGTAGTTTTAAACGTAGCCTCATTAGGAAAGTGTAACCTTGTTAATGTTCTAGATTTTATTATTTTAGCATGTAGTATAAATCCATAGAAGCTGAAAGTTTGTAAAAATAGTAGAAAAAAAGATCAAAGTTGTCCAAATTAACAGTATTGCAACATGTGCCACTTTTCTCATTTTTGTTTTTCGTTTGGGAAAAAATGTTTTTCTCCACTGAGGAATATTACGCGTTTTGTCGTGTACTTTAAGAAAACGATTTTTGATTTGCTGTATTTTTTTAAATGAGCGTTATATAAAATAGTTTTGAACTTATAAAGCAACAAACTATTTGTATCTAAGTTTGAGATAAACGTATGTTTCGGTTTATTGGGGGGGAAAAAACACAGTAACCAAAGAAAACGAAAAGCACAAAGCAAGTACCGCAAGGGTATGAGCATAAAATAGAGAAAGTGAAAGTGTGGGCCTTTACTCAACGCCGGATGGCACATGTACATGGGCCCTGAAACAAGGCAAAGGGAAATGTTACCAATAACTACATTGTATACAAAATCTAAGTAGAGATAAACCTAAATTCCTAACTGGGATCAGCCCTGAAATAATCGTTCCGATCAGCGATAACGGCATATTCTTATATAACACCTTATACGCTTACAATCGTTGCATGTCGCCTGTGTGCTGTGAGAAACAATATTCGTGCACAGAAGCTATGGCGAATAGGAAGAATCCAGTCTACTTTTGTAGTGAATTCTTCAGATTGTGTGCCAGAGCAAATTAATTAGTCGTCATCTTGATATTGCGCCAAATAAATTCCATTGAATAAAACGCTTTGTTGTCTCAATTGTTGACTCAGAGTTACTTCATACAATTCTGTATGGCGAACAATACCCTGATGTTTTCGTTAATCATGGTCAGCGCTTGGTTTGCTTTGAATTTGCCGACCGCGTAGGGTAGGTGGATTTTTCTTCCGATGCTAATTAACATTCAAGGTTTATTACAGGTGTAGTCAAAACAGGTTCATTGACGCGATCGAATGGCGCCGCCACTGTACGTGTCCAGTGCAAAACCCCAGTTTAGGTTTTAATGCATCGTTGGGAGCTTTATTTTAATCTTTATTTGGTGGTTAGGCAAAAAGTTAACGGTCTGAATTTGGACAAGAGATTGTATTGCACTTGTTTTCGGATCAGACTTATTGTTTTGCTGTTATATTAGGTTAGTTGCAACAAGTGAAACAAAGTGTCGCTTAAATGTTTATGTTAGAACACTTAAATATATAAAACTAGCGGATATTGTTGACTCCCAATAAGAAAAAGTCGGAGCTAAAAAATGGAAACATTACTTATTATTCTTTGGCTGTACGTTTTACCAATGGATATTTGTGGAAAAATGTTGTGGACCCGACCGAACATGAAAATATTACCGAGATAACAGAAAAAAATCAAATGTGAATGGCATTGCATTAAACTCAACAACACCAAATGGTGGAGTAACTGACTGCTCTCTGTAGTGAAGTGGTAAACTAACGGTCCCACAAACTGGAATATTGTGGCCAGTATATGAGATCAATCGAATATCGGTGAAACAAATATATGGACGTCCCTGAAGTTTTTGGAAATCATTTCGTGACAAAATATTAGCTTAGGCTCCTGTATTCCGTATATCTTAAAAATAACGTAGGTGAAAGCACAAAATGTAAATAAGCCAAACTTTTGGTGAACCGGTAGTACTTACAGACTGCATGTTGTATGTCTGAATGGTATATGCTCGTTGTACTTGCGGTGATTAGCTGCACTGCAACACCGAGCGAAGTGGTTTCTTCCAACACACTTCAAGCATCGCCTTCCCCAGGCAGGACACGCTCTGGCGTCATGTCGCAACGCGCAGAATTTGCAAACTCGAGGCGCTTGTAATTGATTGCCACTTGGTTGGCATTAAACAACATTCAAGCTAAAACTTGTAGAATTAGTTGATCGAAACATTGTCATTTGCGTTCTTACTGTTTCATTTGTTATGAACATTTTAATAGCTTTTTCAAGCGTTAGTTCCTTTTCCCGTAGCAAACTTTGACGAAGTTGATCACACTTGATACCAATAATAATTTTGTCTCAGATTAATGGGTCGCAAAGTTCACCCAAATCACAGCTTTTAGACAGTTTTTTTTTAAATCGGTTATAAAAACATCTATTCTTTCACCATCATTTTGATTTCTAGAAATAAAAGTATATGGTGATATTCGAGCTGGTGATATTCTTCCTCGGACAACAGTAGCTTTCGAATGCATTGATCCTTCGTCCTTCTTCAAATTTAAATGTTGAGTGGATGGTTTGACCTTGCTCTCCCAACACGTGGAGCAACATAGATGTTTTAACTTTGCAGCCTTTCCGCCATAACCAGCAGCTGTCAAATAAAGCCTACATCCACTATTATACTTAACCCGGTTTTGTGACACATTGACACTCCATCGCATAGCTTTCGGCAGTGAGAACGAACCTTTCATATTTTTATTTTTTTTAAACTTCTAACACTGTCACGAACAAACACACCTTTAAGCGGTTACCTGTATTAACAGCCATGTTTAAGACGCGGTACGCGGTTGTATACGACACCTGACGTCATAACACAGGGACGACATCTAGCGATAAAAATATACATCACACTGTTGTAACGATAAAGTAACGATAGCAACCCGGACGAGACGCAACGATAACCCACGAAACTCGCATTTGTGATTGACTGAAAAAGCTCTGTTGTTCAGATTCGTAAGAATAATTGACGAAGTAACAGTGCTTCCTAATCAAAGTCAGTAAACAAAATTGTTTAACGATATATATTTCACCCAAAAAGGGCTTCTTCAGTCGTTCTGCGAAACAACGGGTGTAAAGGTAAAACAAACCAAGCAATCAACTCAATCCATATTAAACACACCAAAGAGTTGCAGCAACCTGCTACAAGCGCATCCTAACTATGCAAGATCTGCGACAGAACTACGTCTAAGCTACACGAAAGGCAAAAACTACAAGTGATAAGGGAACAGTGTGCATACAGATAAAAAAGAAGGAAAAGGGGAGAGACGAGATAACCGTCCCCGCCAGGGGCAACGAAAGAACTCTGGAGCGGACACAAACCAACAACCCAGTCCAAATGAAATTACCAAATAAAATCGATAAAAAACAGTAAAAAATAAAATAATAAAATTGATTTATCGCACATTGGGTAAAACCATTTTTTGAATGTCGATAGTAGCTTGGTAATTTTTGAGCTTAGTAAAAATGTGGGTAATTTTAAGCCACTTAGCTTCACAAGCGTCCAAATCTTTAAAAGGCGGCTGCTGTAAAAACGTCACACAAAAACACTCGGAAATATCGGGATAGGTGGCGAAGAGGTCAGGGTGTTTAACTGCGTAATGGCGCAACAGCACTGCATTATCGTCACCTTCATTAATATCATGTTCTTTCCATTCCGATCTGTGGTGGTTCCATCGGGTGCTAAACCGTTTTTTTTGTTTGGCCAATGTATTATTCTTTACACCTGCGGTATGTGGCCGCATACACACCATAGTTTTTGCACTCCAGCACCTGTTTTATTCTAGAATCTTTGCCGCGTGTGGCAAAATTACACTCTCATACACCATCGCCTTGTATACGCCATGGCTCCCACACAGCGCGCACTTTTGAAACCCGAAGAACCCGATTGGCCGTTGGCAACTTGTTTCATATGTCCATGTACCAAGCCTTTGTAGTTTTTAAGAATGTTACCGATGGTTAAAGCATTTTTGTATACGATCTTGGCGAGCGGTTGTAGATTCCTTTCGTTCGTTGTTAACGTGAGGAGACGTGGAAACGATTTACCCCAAGTTATTCTACGTAGGTCTGTTTTTTCTTTTGGGGGCGCGAAACCCATTCTCTTGCTACTGTCAAACCTTGCTCCGTAATTAATGCAGGAAAACCGGAACGGTGGCACTTTTCTCAAAGTCTTTCCAGGCTTAGCATGTAGTCGTCCTGCATTTGATTTCATCAGTGCCATGTGACAACAGAGATTGTTGAAACGTATGCATGATGTATTCTTTGTACACCAGTTCTTTGGCACTAATGTTCATGATTCAATTACTTTTCAAGTCCGTGTATTGTGTTCCTGATTATGAAACGTTCATTCATTTTCAAATGTCCACACCACGATTGGACGAATCTATGCTGGTTACTTACCATTAGATTCGGTGGCAACTTTGACAAAAAAATCGAATTAAGGTGATATTTATTATCGTAAGCCAGTCCTCATGATAGCACCTAGACCACACATAGGTAATTTATTTTGCTTAACCTTCCCGCCCTAAGTTTGTGGTTTAACCACAAGAAGTCAGGCGCATCACCGACGGAGTATCGTCAGTGTATTTTGAAAGTCAAGCGCAACAGGACTGTGTGCGGAAAAGTCTTTTCTAAAGCCCGTAAGCTTATTTTCTGGTACAGCAGCCGTTTTCAAATTTATATTTCGTTGCAAATTATTTAGAAACAGAGAAATTATTGCAAGAAGTTTAAGCAAAACATGAACAGTGACATTATAATGACGTACCAGCTAAAACCACGTCGCCAAAAACGATTTGTTTTAAGTTTGAGTTGATATTTTCTCCAGTTTATAGCAGTGACTACATATTTTCTGTTACTTTTTGCCAAAAGACAGTTGCTAATGCCACACGAAGCCATGTCATAAAATTTGTATTATTACAGCGAGACGTAAGTATATAAGTCAGATATGCGTGTCAGACAAAGGCGAATAGAGTTAACTAATTCACTATAAAAGCAAATGTTTAAACAGTAACCGCTAAAAAAACCACGCAAAAAGGCGGGAAACGTTATCATACTTAAAGCGATGGGTTGTGTTCGCAAGACAAGGTATATGTCTTCCCTATCTCGGTCTTGTAGTTAGACCAAGTAAAGGTTTGCTAGATTTTAGGTTCCTTTAGTTCAGTATTATAGTAGCAGTAATGGAAAAGTGCAGCAATGACATGTCATTAGACCTTGTTGTCAGTGATTTGCAAGTATTACTTTAAATTAGCAGCAAAAGCATTTTATTTTTGGTTTGTAGGCTCGATAAAGATGCATTTACAATTGAGATCAGTCCGGAAGTGTTTCTAAGCTTGTGTAGTAATCGAATTAACCCTTTTGTAGATAAAAAATCAATTAAAAGACTTTATTTAAAACGCATTATTGTAAAGTCTTTCTAAAGCAAGTAAGCCCATTTTCTGGTAAAGCAGCCATACGTTATTTTATGAAAGAAGAATTGTAAACAAGTTAACTGCAAAGTTTTGATGGCCTATTTTTTTATTATTTACAAGTTCCGTGATTTAAATGCTAAACGTTTTGTACAAATTTCAGTGTTAACAAAGCCGACCTTTGGTATGTAAGTGTCCGCTGGGCATACAGTTTGACAGGTTTCACATTTTAAACTTCTTTTGTACTACTAGTGAACAACAGGTTGCAGGTTTAACAAATGTTATCTCATAAATTTGGGTTAGAAACTTTTGTATGAATGCAAATTGCCTTTGTACTTCTAGCTAGTAAATTGATCTAACCTTCTTTACCATATTTAGGCACATTTATTTTTACTTTCGATTAAATACTATTATAATAATGGCTGAGTCAACAACCGAAGATCCTGTTCATTCGTTGGTGCAAAAATTCAAGTTTTTGGTGACTCTTGAGAACCCCAAGGCAGCATATTTTTGAGGAAATGTGATTTATTATTCTATGGATGGAATTTGGTGGAGAGTTGTGGTGGAACCTACCTATGAACGCAACGTTAAGGGAACGGCAGAAAAACTGGATAAAAATGGTAGCACTGGGGGGGGGGTTATTTAGGCACATTTATTTTTGCTTTCGATTAAATACTATTATAATAATGGTTGAGTCAACAACCAAAGATCCTGTTCATTCGTTGGTGCAAACATTCAAGTTTTTGGTGACTCTTGAGAACCCCAAGGCAGCATATTATCGAGGAAATATGATTTATTATTCTATGGATGGAATTTGGTGGAGAGATGTGGTGGAACCTACCTATGACCGCAACGTTAAGGGAACGGCAGAAAAACTGGATAAAAATGGTAGCACTAAAGAGGAAGCAGTATGGATCCTTCAACTTGTCTTTACATGGGGCACTGTTAACAAAATCAAACAAGTTTCCCAAAGAGCCACGAATGATCTAATTGTGTGTAATGTTGCCTTTACGCTTCGAAATGATTCACAACCTGCTGTTTTAGAGAATTGGATTGACGTAAACCTTCCAAATCTAGGTGATAGTGGTGTAAACATAAAACGGGTAATTTGGCAGAAGAACCATCTGTCCAATGTGTGTATGGCAGAGCTGAGTCATTGGAATGTGTTCCGTTGTTAACTGTCGTAAATCTAAGGATCATTTTGGTCGTGCGAACCTTAGGTGTGTGTTAAAATGCACGAACCAAGAAGCTTGGTGCAACTATGCTGGTATACAGTACATTCCAAGTAGTTTGAATACAATGTAGATGTGCCTAATGAAAAAACTATAAAAAGCTGTGTATATTTGTGATTGGCTTGGTATGTTTATTATTGCTTTTTTCACATGTAGTTGAAATACAATTGTAAATGTTTTGGAATAAGGGTTTTAAAGATTTACTTAGGCAAGCAGAAAAAAGCTCTTAATTGCTACAGACATAATCTTGAAAAAAATAGGTTTAGTTACAGGGGCTAATTGTCATTATCACATGCGTATGATTTTTTGCGCAAAATATTTTACTTTGTTTTCTGCCTCGAAAATGTAAACATCTTAACGATAACAAAACAAAACAATCATACAATCGTGATAAAGTCACTCGTATGATATCAGCGTTTCATGTTGAATTCACGTTACAAATTGGATAGCAAATACCTATTTGTCAAAACTGGATTCACAGAAAATTTTAAAACGTGGGTTGCATCCGTGTAAACCTTAAAATAGGTAGTCTAAAACAATTTTGACCCTACCAACGCGTATGTAAAGTTTGTGTATGTGGAAAGTCAAACACTCTTATTCCATAACCAATGTTTGAATGATAGTTATGTGCCCCACTCCAAATTAATGAAACAAAGAGAATGGTATTCCAAAGCCGCTATAACTTATAATATGGTGTAGATACTATGAATGGCAGAAACAATTACCAGATACATGAAACGTGTACCTATATATGATGATTTTATGAGTGTATTTTGTCGCACTATTATTTTTTGTGCTGTTGATCTGTATATTCGGTTGTGTTTTGCACAAGCAGTTCGTAAATAAAACTGAATATTGATTGTGTTTTGGAAGTAGGATTTTGTAAATGAACCTATATGTGAATTGTGTTGCTTGCAGTGGCATTCTACACATAAAGCTGGTATTTCTTCAAAAGAACCAAAAACTCAGTTATTTGGGTTTTTAAATGCAGTTTTCACTGCACCCGACTTTGTAACATGTATTGTGCCAAAAACTTTACATAAAAAATAGAACATGTTATTTATTTTATTAGTGGATAGGTATAATACACGTTTCTATATGGGGTTCTTCAAAGGTCGCGCTTGTGTTGTAAAAAAATGTAACTATCGGTAGAAGAGTCTGAGTCAAATTAAAATACCGGTATAAATTTTACTTTTGACACAAGTTCCCTAGTTGTTGGTGATAGTATGACTCTATATTATGTACCACTATAGATAGCTTGAGAAATTTATTCAAAGTTTTGTTCCATTGTGCTGAAACATTATAAATAATGCCTTGCCAAATAGCGGTAAAAACAATCCGCAAAACTGTTAAAGTTAATTTAAATTTGGTTGTTTGGTATAGTGTGCATTTCAGTCACGTTCGTTAGACGTCGCCCTTGTGCTAAAACAAAGCTTACTAGACCGACATGTACAGTCCGCCTGACTCATACACCGACATAAAGAAACCTTGATCGTGATTTGTACCGGAAGCATTCTTTGGTTCCAACCCATTGAAAAAAACAAATATTTAACTTATATTGGTCACCATGAAGCCAAAAACATGCATGCACAGACGTAAAAGCCTGATTGGAATTTGTACTCTTGGGTTCGAAATCTGTGAAAATGATTCAATATACTCAAAAATTCACACACCAATCTATAATCTTGAAAACTAAAACAAATGTGTCGATTTTAAATGATCTGAAAAACATGGGACGGTGCCAGTTGCTTGCAACATCGTGTCAAAAACTTACGGGGGAAAATAATCCCGACTATTGAAAGAACAATCTTGCATGAAACAAAGCAAACTTGGGAAATCCCGACTGAGTTCGGTAACAATGTAAAAGCAAATCTTGAAATGTCGATTTTACTTAGTGTTCTGGAAAAAAGATTTCGCCGACAACGTTAATTAGCGATGTTCTGTGTAAGATAAATTCTTTTTTTTTTCGGTGTTGCCCCTTAGGAATGTTTTCAGATACCATGTATTTTGATTTGGTACTTAATAAAGCGTTTATATGCCAACTAATCATTGTTATCCTGAATAACAAGCCGAAGTTTATTCTTAATTAAGAGCATTGTTCGCATTCCTTTTCAGCTACTGGGTTGACCGCGTCAGATATAAATTTACTTTGTGAAGCTATTGAAGTTGATTGACATTCCGTATTCAACATCCAGGTATGGTAAAAACGCGCTTGGATTCGCCTTCATGATCAATGGCAAATGTCACCACCATCTTGCGACTGTGAACTACTGATACCCCGTAAGCTCTTGTTATNAATTTTAAAACGTGGGTTGCATCCGTGTAAACCTTAAAATAGGTAGTCTAAAACAATTTTGACCCTACCAACGCGTATGTAAAGTTTGTGTATGTGGAAAGTCAAACACTCTTATTCCATAACCAATGTTTGAATGATAGTTATGTGCCCCACTCCAAATTAATGAAACAAAGAGAATGGTATTCCAAAGCCGCTATAACTTATAATATGGTGTAGATACTATGAATGGCAGAAACAATTACCAGATACATGAAACGTGTACCTATATATGATGATTTTATGAGTGTATTTTGTCGCACTATTATTTTTTGTGCTGTTGATCTGTATATTCGGTTGTGTTTTGCACAAGCAGTTCGTATATAAAACTGAATATTGATTGTGTTTTGGAAGTAGGATTTTGTAAATGAACCTATATGTGAATTGTGTTGCTTGCAGTGGCATTCTACACATAAAGCTGGTATTTCTTCAAAAGAACCAAAAACTCAGTTATTTGGGTTTTTAAATGCAGTTTTCACTGCACCCGACTTTGTAACATGTATTGTGCCAAAAACTTGTATTACATAAAAAATAGAACATGTTATTTATTTTATTAGTGGATAGGTATAATACACGTTTCTATATGGGGTTCTTCAAAGGTCGCGCTTGTGTTGTAAAAAAATGTAACTATCGGTAGAAGAGTCTGAGTCAAATTAAAATACCGGTATAAATTTTACTTTTGACACAAGTTCCCTAGTTGTTGGTGATAGTATGACTCTATATTATGTACCACTATAGATAGCTTGAGAAATTTATTCAAAGTTTTGTTCCATTGTGCTGAAACATTATAAATAATGCCTTGCCAAATAGCCTTAAAAACAATCCGCAAAACTGTTAAAGTTAATTTAAATTTGGTTGTTTGGTATAGTGTGCATTTCAGTCACGTTCGTTAGACGTCGCCCTTGTGCTAAAACAAAGCTTACTAGACCGACATGTACAGTCCGCCTGACTCATACACCGACATAAAGAAACCTTGATCGTGATTTGTACCGGAAGCATTCTTTGGTTCCAACCCATTGAAAAAAACAAATATTTAACTTATATTGGTCACCATGAAGCCAAAAACATGCATGCACAGACGTAAAAGCCTGATTGGAATTTGTACTCTTGGGTTCGAAATCTGTGAAAATGATTCAATATACTCAAAAATTCACACACCAATCTATAATCTTGAAAACTAAAACAAATGTGTCGATTTTAAATGATCTGAAAAACATGGGACGGTGCCAGTTGCTTGCAACATCGTGTCAAAAACTTACGGGGGAAAATAATCCCGACTATTGAAAGAACAATCTTGCATGAAACAAAGCAAACTTGGGAAATCCCGACTGAGTTCGGTAACAATGTAAAAGCAAATCTTGAAATGTCGATTTTACTTAGTGTTCTGGAAAAAAGATTTCGCCGACAACGTTAATTAGCGATGTTCTGTGTAAGATAAATTCTTTTTTTTTTCGGTGTTGCCCCTTAGGAATGTTTTCAGATACCATGTATTTTGATTTGGTACTTAATAAAGCGTTTATATGCCAACTAATCATTGTTATCCTGAATAACAAGCCGAAGTTTATTCTTAATTAAGAGCATTGTTCGCATTCCTTTTCAGCTACTGGGTTGACCGCGTCAGATATAAATTTACTTTGTGAAGCTATTGAAGTTGATTGACATTCCGTATTCAACATCCAGGTATGGTAAAAACGCGCTTGGATTCGCCTTCATGATCAATGGCAAATGTCACCACCATCTTGCGACTGTGAACTACTGATACCCCGTAAGCTCTTGTTATACAGTCTCGTACCATAGGGCATGTTAACCCCAGGTAGATCCATAATGGTTTCGCTCTGACGCAAATAGAGTTTCGGTATGCGCAGCTCATGTTTAGTGATTGGATAAGGTTTGAGCAAGCTACAGAATTCCTGAAACAAAAAGTAGGAGAAAATTCTTCCTTTTACTTTATCTGTAACTACTTGAATTGTAACACAAAGTGACAGAAACTGAAACTGTATGGTGCAACATTGTACTTTAGCGTACAAATATTCCTGGACGAAAAACGAATTACGTTTTGGCGCCCACAATCCTTTCATTGATGTTGACCCAAAGTAATCGCTCATTCAGCAAACGCAGTCTTGTAGCAATTTATTGTTGCAAATGATTACTTTATAGTTCAATAGGATCTCCAAAATGCCTTATTTGCATTTAATATTACTAAAACCCCGATTTAAAAAGTAACTTATTTACATTTTTTCCATGGTTTGTGTTGCTTATACTATTGTCGTTAGATGTCCCCCTGGTGCTTTAAATACCTTCGAAAAACTGAGTCACTTAAACTACACTAAGTTCCAACGCTGATTGTAATTGATAACCGGAAACGTCTCGAACTTAAACGGTAATAAAACACACATAAAACTCGGCCTTAGACTCGGCAAGTTACAGCAGACTACAAATTGAGGTCCAAAGCAGTTACTGGTTAATAAAAATACGATTTTTGACTCTGGTGACCAATACAATAAACTGGCAATGTTATAAAATCTAAGCAAACTAGGAAATGTTTTGACAGAATGTAACAATTAAAAAATAAATTTCGAGGTGTGTTTTGCCTAATCTGTTAATGAAACGAGGAATTAGCATGCACTTTTGCTATTTAAATTTTAAATACCATTGTTATTAAAACAAAACATTCCTGTGCTAAGCGGTACAGATTTATTTTCAGGTAGCTACAAGTTGGCGCAAGGCAAATTTGGTTTGGCGCAAAAAAAAACTCTGCGTGTCAGACATTTTGACAGTTATCTGGTAAACCGTATTCTTGGCTTCAGTTCTCGATGCAAAATTGCGTGTCACCATCCAAATGTATTTTATAACCTGAGAAATTAATACCTGATGTATTCATTAGTTAGG
>QLIY01001249.1:28321-46023 GCA_003260075.1 Phallusia mammillata | reverse complement strand
GGACATAGGTGTATTGTAGATTTGAACCTGGTACACCCCAGTACACCCTATTATATGGTACACCCTTTAAAAATTATGGTACACCCTGGGGAATACAATAAACCCGTTTTAAAAGCAATGGTCTAGCGCGCCTGACCCAAATACAGACATAAAACCCTGATCGGGATTTGTCTCCGAAGATAAACAATTTTTATTATACTAATTGCTAATAACGCTTACCCGCTTTGTACAATGGGAAAAGTGGGCAAAGGGGGGGGGGTGAATGGTCTAGCGAAGTGCTTGTCAACCTCTTTTGAAATGGTACACCCTTTTCACGTTTACTCAAAACATAGTACAATCTGTCTATTGTGATAACTGGACATAGGTGTATTGTAGATTTGAACCTGGTACACCCCAGTACACCCCATTATATGGTACACCCATTAAAAATTATGGTACACCCTGGGGAATACAATAAACCCATTTGAAAAGCACTGGTCTAGCGCGCTGACCCATATACAGACATAAAACCCTGATCGGGATTTGTCTCCAAAGATAAACAATTTTTATTATACTTATTGCTAATAACGCTTACCCGCTTTGTACAATGGGAAAAGTGGGCAAACCACTGGAGTTTTGGGTGCGTGTCGCCCAACATTCTTCAAGCTGTGTACAATAAATAGCTTATTAAGTAAGTCATACACATGAACTAGAAAGTAGTAACATAAAAACTTTGAATTTGAAATTTAGTTTCCTCTAAATTCGGTACACAAATCTACACTTAAATACTTTTACAATTAGGATAAACGTGTATTCATAACTAGGATTAGCTCTGAAGCGTTCACGGCACACTTATAAACAAATCATAGTACGCCAGGCCCTTTGAAGGCGTTATACCGAATCATCCAGTCACGTAAGTTTTTTCAGCTTTAATGCAGGGGATCGCCAGGTCGACCAATAAATTGAATATAACGCCTTCAAAGGGCCTAAAGTACATTAAAGTTTAAAAGGATTGATTCGGTATGGCGCCTTCAATGGGCCTGGCGTACTGTGATTTGAAAGGATTAAGTGATGCTTTTATAATAGAAAAAACGTTTAAGTTTCAAGAACGTATAAATCCAATGTTGTATGGCTACACTAGCCAATACGGCCGATCTCTTGTCACCAGCTGCACTGTCTATAGTATAAACTCACATATTTACCTCAAGAAATCAATTTATTTTACTGTAACTAATTTTTNTCGACCAATAAATTGAATATAACGCCTTCAAAGGGCCTAAAGTACATTAAAGTTTAAAAGGATTGATTCGGTATGGCGCCTTCAATGGGCCTGGCGTACTGTGATTTAAAAGGATTAAGTGATGCTTTTATAATAGAAAAAACGTTTAAGTTTCACGAACGTATAAATCCAATGTTGTATGGCTACACTAGCCAATACGGCCGATCTCTTGTCACCAGCTGCACTCACGAGACCTTATAGGTCGAAACAGCGTGCACTGTCTATAGTATAAACCCAATTTTCTTACTTTTCACCAAATCGGTACACATATTTACCTCAAGAAATCAATTTATTTTACTGTAACTAATTTTTTTCCAAAAGTGATATTTGTTTGTCATTTAGTTGTAATAACAATTTGGCAATCTAGAATTGTTGCGTGGAAATAAATGATCTGAGCTTTTGAGTTAGTCACATGTCCAGCAATTGTAAGTTAGTGACGTGGTTTTGCCCATATAAGGCGAGTCTTTGGAGTTCCGAATATTTCTGTGTTAGCATTTAACATTGCTAGGCCATTTGATCAGGGCTTCTGTCCAGTCTACTTTCACTGAACAGTTCGACCTATTACTGTTGATGTGTACTAAATAAAAAGCAAAATTGAAATGCTTTGTAGCAGGGGTCACCAAACTACAGCCCGCTTGCCGGATACGACCCTCGGGACCATTTTCTCCGGCCCACGACCACATTAATTTTCCATATCGTATAGATGTCTTTGTAACATTCTAAAATTATCTACTCCCTACGCAAGTTTTCCTGTAGAATGGATATTATCACGATATATAGAATTTATATTATCTAGTTTTATAGGATTACAACGCCCCGTATTGATCCAGTGCCAGTTTGTTAACGTCACAGACAAGACTACAAGTGTAAGTGCGCGCGAACAACTGCCTTCTTTAGTTAGTTGTGACGTAATATACCAGCATCGCTCGTAACAATTTAACAGTCGCATTACCGGATTTTAAACCTTATCTTGGCGCCCCTATAAAAATCGCTCANGAATTTATATTATCTAGTTTTATAGGATTACAACGCCCCGTATTGATCCAACGCCAGTTTGTTAACGTCACAGACAAACCTACAAGTGTAAGTGCGCGCGAGCAACTGCCTTCTTTAGTTAGTTGTGACGTAATATACCAGCATCGCTCGTAACATGAGACTAACTACACAATTTAACAGTCGCATTACCAGATTTTAAACCCTATCTTGGCGCCCCTATAAAAATCGCTCAGCGGGCTAAGTTTGGAATGACTGCGTTAGGGCATGTTAACTATGCGGCTCACGCGAATCATTTTTAAACTTATCTGGCCCACAGTAAAAAAAAGTTTGGTGACACCTGCTTTACAGAGTTTTCATGTTCATATCCACACATACATCAGTAAAACATAGGTCAGTAGCTCAAACCTGCACAATAGCGTGGTTGTCTTCCAGATCAACAAGTTTGACCTCTACATAAATGTAGCTTGGCACCTGGACGTCCCCGGGCAAGCTTACGTTGAAATATTCGTTGCTGAACAGATTTAGAGCGACAGCAAATTCTCCAGTGTTGGCAGCAGAAATTTCATCAGATCTACAAACGTTTTGAGAATTTTAAATGCCAGTGGCTTTTTGTAACACGAAATATATTTATAAAGTAACAGTGAAAATGACGACGGTGACGGCATTGCAAGTGCAGTGTTTGAACAGTGAATGCATTTTTCGTGCGAGTGCAAGTGCCCGTGTTGGGAACCAAATGCATTGTGGTGCCAATGGCGAAGGGGATGCCATAGCAAAGTACGTACAATGAATGCATTTCTAAGTGTCAGTGCTGTTGGAAATCTCAGTATAGTTTTTCTTTTCAACACTGAATACATTGTTTACGTGCCAGTGCCTTTTATAAAAACAGAATGCACTGATGACCTTCAATACCAGTGTTAGTTGCAATGCCAATTCAAGTACCAGTGCCTCAAAGACTTGATGTATTTTAAATGTGCCAATCCTAATAGCGATGCCTTTTCATGACTGTATGAATTTTTAGGTCAGTACCGCTTTCAGTGCCATATAAAAGACTAATTACCGCTTATTGGAAACAGTTGGTTTCTTTGTTGGAATCAAAGTCATGGCTTGGAGTCGTTACTTTCTCTTGTTAGTTTTATTTCAAACATCCAAACACAAACTGCGGACAGTGTAAATCTTTTCGACCTGTAAGGTTCCTGCAGTGCAGCTGGTGACAATTAGACATAGGGCCTATTAGCTAGTGTAGTCATTCAAAGGCACTTTAGTTTAATGAGAGTAATAGACAAAAAGGCTATGTCTCACCGATTCTATTCTGTGAAAACTGGTTTATAGTATTTGTTATTTTATGTCAAATCTATGCTTACAAAACTTGTTTAAGTGTAGGCCGCATTGGCTAATTCAGCAATGTGTCTTACTTATTATTTATTGGCCTTAATGATTTTATATTGCTTGTTACCTTATAGAAAGCTTCACATTGGCCAATGTCAAACACGAACACCGGATCTGATCCAGTGACCTTGCAGCTGTCATTGAGTTGAGATAGGGGAGTTTCCCTTTCCAATGCGATGTAAAGTGTGTCACCGAGTTCGTAATCTAATGTGCTTTGTTGATCAGCTGTTACTCTGTTAAGTTTGTGTTGTTAGTTCTTTTCTAGATCAATAAATTCAGCAGGACACTGGAAAATACATTTAGTTGTCAATAACAGCAGAGGACAACCTTTCGATAACTCAAGTAGGCTTTATTGCATGCCAAATCAATTATATTAAGTTTGAGCTAAGTGTAAAATTGGATTCCCACTGAAGAAGAGCGAAACTTCAGTTCGCCCAGCAAGTTATATAATATTGGTTTACTACTTTGCATGAACTTTGCATCTATAGTTTTCTTACATTTGATTAGATTTGTAGAGTAAATGTCACAAAATTAAAAAAAAAACTACCTGAAACCCAACAGTTATGTAGTGAAGGCTTTTCGTTTAATTTTTTCAAAAACAGACAACAGGCCCAATAAAGCCAAGGCATAGTCTGATATATCTGGACTCTGGTGGGATCTTAACCCATGACAGGACCTATTCCGTCACTCGAGTTCTACCAGCTGAGCTACACAGGTTCAATGGTGACCCCGCCGAATGTCGAATCACAAAGCACCGTTGCCCGCCTCGAATGGTAACAAATCATAGTTTATTTTTTGGCATAGATATCACAATATAAAACTTACGATATGGTCAAATCTTGCACTTTGCATTCCAGTGTCACTAAAAACAATAATCTAAAATTATTTTCTTCTAATCGCCATAACCGAAAACACTGGTTAGATTAGAAACTCAAATTTGGATGTGTTTTATCGTTATCACAATCAGACTGCCCGTAACATCTACTATTGTGAACGATCGTACAGCTGCCAGAGAGCTTGTTTATGCATCTTAGTGCAGAAATGCATCTTAAGTGTGAAACCGGATTTATAGAATCATAGAACGACGCTGTGATTGCTGGTCTCCATGGACGCTTCAGGGCTGATCACAGTATGAATGTATTCATCTTATGATTTAAAGAAAATTTTATTTTTACTTTTGGTGCTTTATTAAACGCTGTTCAGTAAAACAACCTGCACTGATGATGGCAACAACGATTGTTGAAACGTCTCTACTTATATGCATTCTGTATATACAAGCTCTCTGGCAGTTATGCTTGTGAATGAACTACTTTTCAATATAGTGTATAGTGTTCTTAAGGATATAGTTAAGCTGATCTATCTAAATTAGGAGTGCACAACCTGCGGCAGTGAATATGTTTACTAAAATATATGTACTGGCGGCCGTGACGTAAATAAGACTCTTTTGCTAAATAATTTGATTTTAAAACTGCTTTAAACAGTTTTTGTGGTACTAAAAAGAGCATTACCGGCCTAGTAGCCATATGCGTCAGACTTTTTGTATGACCAATGTGTGCTAACAATGCGAACAAAACAGGTACCACAATCATCAGAATATAGTATATGACATCACAAACACTTGACTGATCTTTATACTGTACAACTCAATTTGTGCACCAAGCTAGGAAGTAATCTGTTTTGTTTTTGAAGCTTTGAGATGGTATATATATATATAGCAATTTTAAAATAAAAATAGGCAGGTAAATGGCGTCCGTTGGTAAAATAAGGATCAGCGATGCGGCCGCCGTAGCAAAAAGATTGTGTACCCCTGATCTAAACTATTGGATTTTTTTCAATGGTGCAAGGATGATGACTGATAAACGAAGTTTCAAATACAAATGTAACAAACCTGGGGCAACACAATTACGTTCGTCATCGTCGTAGTCAGCGCAATCGTGAAAACCGTCACAGACATAATGATTCGGAAGACAGTAACCGGATCGGCACGCATGCTCGTCAGCTCCACAAACTCCTGCGATAACTTATGTGGTCAAACTAAGGAACTAGATCAAGTCTATAGAGCCCTTATGGCAATTGTATTTTTATTCTGAAGTTTCGACGTCCTATACAGGTCGTTTTCACAAGATAAATAACACTGAATGCGCGTAGTACAGTGCACAATAAACAAAGGAAAAGGGAATTAAACACAAGAACGTCACAACGCAACCTAAACACTGTGCGATAACGAATGATTGGGTCTCCAATCTTCAAGCAGGTGCCTGTAGCACGCGGAAAGCATCACGTCTGTTTTGATGTTCATTGTGTTGCCCCGTTGGTGAGTATTCAATGACTCGAGAAATAGCCTTTTCCTGTAGTCATGCTCTCGAGCCACAACACACGCCGCATTGAAATCACTATGGTGGCCTTGCAAGACCGCGTGATTGGGAAGAGCCGACTTCTTCGCATCGCTGTGGGCAACATCCCGTTGATGTTCTTTTCGTCGGGCGTTGAGTGACCTTCCAGTCTCCCGATGTATATTAACGGACACTTGGCGCAGGGGATGGAATATAAAACACCTCGTTGTTCAAAGGTATGGATTGGAACTTTCGGGTGACTCAGTAGTTAGCGGAGAGTGTTGGCAGGTTTGACGCTAATCGCTATGCCGAAGTCACGTAACATACGCAGTAAAATAAAAGCCTGTTTTTGGATGGGTCACCTGTTTTGGACAAGTGCCCGTCGATCGCGGAGAATCCAGTTGGGGTAGCCCTAAATTTTAAGGCTTTGCGAACCTTTGCCAATTCCGCAAAGAAGGTGATGAGATCAACATTTGAGATACCAGCTGGTGCTCGTTGGCTTTTGGTACACTCTCGACTACAAGACAGCGTCATCGGTTCTTGTGACTCGAACATCTAAAAATGGAAGACTGTTTACCGACAGTTGCCCGTTGGGCCTTTGTTAGGGTCACCAACACTTGGGTGTTTTGAGAGACTTTGACTGCACCCATCCTAACCAGCAGATGGAAACGCTGCTTCCAACGCAGTGTTTTAAATATCGCAGAAGATAACCTTTCGAGCGTAGACGGAATGGCTGACATTGGTCATCGAGACGGAGACAATCCCTCAAAAGAATGCTCGCAACTTGGCGGGATTTTGCAGAGGCGAATTCTGCTGATGATTTATGAATCACTCTAAAAATATCAAGAATCCTGAGGCCGCTCCACGGACGCCCCTGCCAAAGACATCGGGGGGGGGGGGAACCTTTCAAGCGTAGACGGAACGGCTGACATTGGTCATCGAGACGGAGACAATTCCTCAAAAGAATGCTCGCAACTTGGCGGGATTTTGCGGAGGTGAATCACTCTAAAAACATCAAGAATCCTGAGGCCGCTCCACGGACGCCCCTGCCAAAGACATCGAAAATCCTGATGCCTGGGCCACGGACGCCTCTGCCCAAGACATCGAGAAACCCCTGGGCCGCGCCACGGACGCCCCCGCCAAAGACATCGAGAACACTGAGGCCTGGGCCACGGGCGCCCTCGCCAAAACATCAAGAATCCTGAGGGCCGCGCCAAGGACGCCTCTGCCCAAGACATCGAGAATCCTAATGGCCGCGCCACTAACGCCCCCGCCAAAGACATCGTGAATCCTGAGGGCCGCGCCACTAACGCCCCCGCGAAAAAACATCGAGAATAATGAGGGCCGCGCCACGGACGCCCCTGCCAAAGACATCAAGAATCCTGAGGGGGGGGGGGGGGGGGGGGGGGGGGGGGGGGGGGGGGGGGGGGGGGGGGGGGGGGGGGGGGGGGGGGGGGGGGGGGGGGGGGGGGGGGACGCCCCCGCCAAAGACATCGAGAATCCCGAGGGAGGTGCCACGGGCGCCTCCGCCAAAAACAGCGAGAATCCTGAGGCCTGGGCCACGGACGAAACCGCCAAAGACATCGAGAATCCTGAGGTGTGGGCCAAGGGCGCCCCCGTCAAAGACATCGAGAATCCTGAGATGTGTAACCTATTATGTTGATTTGTCTAATATCCAATGGTGATATTTTAAGCGTTTAAATCAGTGGTTCCCAACCTGGAGTTCGCGGACCCCCAAGGGGTAAGTGAGATGGTTTCAGGGGGTCCGTGGAGGCAAACATTTTTAGTACCATTAACCAGCAGTACACTATTTTTAGGTTTTCAAACTGTTTTTACAATCATGCATTTAAGTGCAAACTGTTTATCAAACCTTTTGGCTCAAGAAAAAAAAAAATTTATACACATGAACAATAAAACATAGTGCTTTGTTTTAGGTATTGTACAAAAAAACACGATTGTACACATGCATGAAAGGTCGCCACAGTACACCAGAAACATTTTCTCTTCGTTGCATTGACTGCTACAGTTCACAACTTTATTAAGATTTTAGGTCAGTGAAGGTTGATTCAAATTCTGCCCCCAAAAGCGAAAGTATAATAACGTATAAGGCCGGAAACGAAAAAAAGTCTAAATTACGTTGGGTCCGTCAACGTATAACATTTATAATAGGGGTCGGTGAATACAAAAAGTTGGGAACCACTGGTTTAAATGAAGAGTTCAATATTTTAAAATCACGAAACTGATGTTCTTGCAAAGACTCTGATTGCAATTCATGCCAGGTGCGAACTGCACCAAACTCGAAGTATGAAACTGTATTGAGTTTTGAACAATGTTAAATGTAAAACAAATGGTTAAAAACGTTTACTGTTACATTGTTGATGATCCTCCAAACTCGCAATGGTTGTCAAAAATGTTAGATCGCAGGTAATCAAACTATGTTGTTTAGGTTCACATAAGTAGTAACGTGCCAATGCATGGCATAATTAATGTCTTTTCTTCGTGACCTTGCGCAACTTAAAAGTGCATCACCAATTCCGAAAAGCATTTATTCCTCTAGTAGTTGTTGCTGTTGCTAGTTTCAATTTTTGAAGCAACGATTGTGCAATGATCCAATCTTGCAGCTGCAGTTTTGACAAATCAGCCAGAAAGTAGCGCCGCAATCTGAGGCAGGTTTTGCGAAAATTGATTACTTTTTTTGTCAATTGAATACCGGATTACAAAAGTATCTGACGCAGCTCGCCTTAGCGCCCATGCGCTGCAAATGTTACAAAGTTTTTCACCAGGTTTCGGCCTTGTCTTAGGTTTGTACATGCTTACAATTTTGCACATACGCGACGTTTTGAACTAGAAAACGAAAGAGAAACTTCCCAAAGTGGAGCTAAAACGTCATAATTAAAATTTTGGGTCCCTGCCAAAAATTTTAGGATACATCTCTGGCTAAGGTGCCATGTAACACATCTTTTAAAATAGATTTGGGTGCAAGAGAAAGCACAAATCAAGCGATCTGGTAGGGAGTGCGCTAATTAAAGAGTATGTGTGCGTTGCTACTGTTTCTTCAACACACCTGGGGAAATGTACCATAGCCACGACAGCTGGAAAGCATGTCATCATATTCTGCGTAGTGTAAGATAATATAATTTTTACTTAAAAGTACTTATTTTTATTCTTGGCAACAAAAAAGAAAAAAAAATACTGCACCTTAGCCGTACTGAGCACTTATGATAAAGGCTGTTTACATAACAAACATATTATCACATAATCCGGTAAATCGCATTAANGAAAACGAAAGAGAAACTTCCCAAAGTGGAGCTAAAACGTCATAATTAAAAATTTGGGTCCCTGCCAAAATTTTCAGGATACATTTCTGGCTAAGGTGCCATGTAACACATCTTTTAAAATAGATTTCGGTGCAAGAGAAAGCACAAATCAAGCGATCTGGTAGGGAGTGCGCTAATTAAAGAGTATGTGTGCGTTGCTACTGTTTCTTCAACACACCTGGGGAAATGTACCATAGCCACGACAGCTAGAAAGCATGTCATCATATTCTGCGCAGTGTAAGATAATATAATTTTGACTTAAGAGTACTTATTTTTATTCTTGGCAACAAGAAAAAAAATACTGCACCTTAGCCGTACTGAGCACTTATGATAAAGGCTGTTTACATAACAAACAGATTATCACATAATCCGGTAAATCGCATCAAAAAGGTTTTGGCAAATCGATGATGCGATGTACCAGATTCGTCTGTACACCTGGCCCATTGACGGCGCCTGTCACCAAGCATTTCCGCATGGCAAGGCACAGACTAAATAAATAAATAAATTTATGAAATGATGTGGACAGGCATTTATTTTTGAGATAAGTACGCATAACTATAGTTTGTTACTANCAAACCTATAATTAAATTGTGAAGTACACGATTTATGCTTGATGCGGTAAAGTATCAGCCAAAATTTGCCCCCTCTTGCAAAATTTTCTGCCGGCGCCCATGAACACAGATACTTACCCACTGGTATTACAGCACAGTCAACTTCATCGTCCGAACTGGCGCAGTCTTGTTGTCCATCACAACGGTAATGATTTGGGATACAAGCCCCGGAATCGCACATGAACTCATCGGAGCCGCATCGACCTGCATCATAACTTCAGTTTTACTAATTATTGTCGTGATTACCCCAAATTAATTTAAGTGATAATTAGTAGAATCTAACAAATGCTGTATTAATAGTTATCTTTATGTCGAACCAAGTATGCCAGGCGCATTAAACCGAATATACCCAATGTTGAATGGTCAGATGAGGTAAGGTGTGGGAAACATGGATGCTGTGGGATTCAAGCCCACTAAAAAAAACTTTTCAGGACTCATGCTTTACCCACTGAGGTACACAGGCCTAGTAGTGAGCTCTTTAAAAGTCAAGGGGGGGGGGTGGAAACATGGATGCTGTGGGATTCAAGCCCACTAAAAAAACTTTTCAGGACTCATGCCTTACCCACTGAGGTACACAGGCCTAGTAGTGAGCTCTTTAAAAGTCAATTCATAAACACTGTTGCTTGCCTATTCTGCACAAGTCAGCTTCGTAGCAGGGATTCCAAGATTGACCAGTCATCAGTTTAGACCAGTGGTTCCCAAACTTTTTCATATTTTTTTCAAAACGGTCCCTTTGCCATTATTTCGAGGGCTCGCGGTCCTTAAGCCTAAATGTGTATTTCATAAAAACGAAAGTTGATTGCAGGATTTTAGCTAGTTATGCAAAATTGCGCATAACAATCATCCAAAGACAGCATGTGACATCACAAACAGGACAAAAAACATTACGATTGTGCACGAACAATTGCATTTTTGATAGTTGTCATTCAATAAAGGCCATTGTTTAGCAATGGAGACAGTCGATTCTCAATTCTACTTTGATTTAAACTTATTTAGTGGCACAAACTGACGCCAAATAAGATTATAGAATTACTTCAACCGCTTCGCGGTCCCCCCCAAATTGCCTCACGGA
Organism: Phallusia mammillata; assembly: GCA_003260075.1. Lineage (NCBI taxonomy): Eukaryota > Metazoa > Chordata > Ascidiacea > Phlebobranchia > Ascidiidae > Phallusia > Phallusia mammillata. Next base: position 35,050 of record QLIY01001249.1, on the reverse strand, counting down.
CCCCTAAAGGACCGCGGACCCCAGTTTGGGAACCGCTGGTTTAGACAAACTTAAATTCATAACTAGAAATAGTCTTAAAGCGATCACGCATACCTGCTTTCACGGCATACACACATACAAATCATAGAACAGCCGGTCATCGAACATTCCCATTTGGCAAGGCATATGCTAGAAAAATCTAGCCCGCAGTTGGATTCACACCCAGGACCGGAGTCTTTTTGGAACTCGTGTTTTACAGCGAACTTAATGGCTGTATGAATTTATGTTCATCTTAACTTGATGGTCTGGTATTCCTACTACAAAGCTGTGCAGAATAGGCATGGTTTCCGTACTTGTCTGTTTATTTATTGTATTGTTAGTTGCGCAGCGTTATGGCAGGGAGCACAACAACATAAAGCAAAAGAAGCCATTTGTCACCAAATACTGACGTCATAATTACCATAATACGGTATATCGCTATAGCATAGAACGAGGCCCAATTAGGCAGAAAATGTACCAACAATATACGGAAAATCCACATTTAGGTCATTTACGATAAATGGCACAACATGCACAAATACCTATTTGGAAGGATATGTTTCTAAAAATGCTGACGGAAAAGGATATTTGGGTGAAGGAAAGGTATTATCATTAAAAAATCAAAAAAAAGTTCATGCTGTCACATTTTCAAAAACTTACTTCATAACCCTACTCCTATTTTGCTGCTAAATTAGTAATTCAGCTAAACGTTGGTCTGCCGTGATATATAGTGTTAGAAGCAAAAAGTTTTATTTTAAAGTCATCCCCCCACCCTCCAAAGAAAGACAGAAGCATATAAAGGTAAGTGATATCAAAATATATAGTATGAAAGCGGAAAAAGCTTTATAACAAAGGCGCATCAAAACGCTGGGGAACAATCACATTAAACTACATATGTTATTTTTTTGACGTTGGCCATGATAAAAACCGTGCTACCTATTTTGATTTCTTTGTCCACTAAACGGCACCAGAGAGCTTCCAACAGCAAGGCGGTTAATTGAGCAAGAAGGGAACAGCGCCGGAGCATAAAGCACTGCCCCTTTTCTCGCCCAAGAGGAGCGGGGCTGTTTCAAAACCTAAAACTTATCGCAACGGAAGCTTCTACGTCACAGCTAAGCGAAGTACCCGCTTATCTGTGACACTTCGAGCCTTCTGCAGCAAGATTTCACTTGCCGTTCATTTGTAAATCACACTACGTCAGTTCTATTAAAGGCGTCAAGTCGAATGAAATGTTTTAGCTACGCCTTGCCATATGAAAATGCTTGGTGACCGGCTGATTCAGGGGGGGGGGGGTATAGTGTTAGAAGCAATTCCCCACGTGGTGTTAACCTGAGAGTGGTGCCGAGTTTGTTATATCTACACTGTTATTCTCTTATCGTATTTACTCATCAAGTATTTTAATACACACTCAATTTGACTACCGACAGGCAATTATTGTTGGCCTTACAGATTTTCCAGTTATAAAAGTTTTATTTTAAAGTCATCCCCCCACCCCCCAAAGAAAGACAGAAGCATATAAAGGTAAGTGATATCAAAATATATAGTATGAAAGCGGAAAAAGCTTCATAGCAATGGCGTATCAAAAAGCTGGAGAACAATCACATTAAACTACATATGTTATTTTTTTGACGTTGGCCATAATAAAAACCGTGCTACATATTTTTATTTCCCTGTCCGCTAAGTGGCGCCAGTGAGCTTCCAGCAGCAAGGCGGTTAATTGAGCAAGAATGGAACAGCGCCGGAGCATAAAGCACTGCGCCTTTCCTCGCCCAAGAGGAGCGGGGCTGTTTCAAAACCTAAAACTTATCGCAAGGGGGGGGGGTCACACTACGTCAGTTCTATTAAAGGCGTCGAGTCGAATGAATTAGCTACGCCTTGCCATATGAAAATGCTTGGTGACCGGCTGATTCAGTAAATCGCCTTCAACAGGCCTGGTGTACTATGAACAATCACAACGTCCTACCCGAAGGTACTTGTTCGCCATCTAGCGAATAAAAAAATAACAACAAACATCTTACTGTCGCAGACGGGTTGTGCGTCACCAGCTGGACATGGGGAATTGCACATTGACGGGTTCCATTCGCATTCCATCGAAGGGGTACACTGGAAGTAATGATATCTGCAACCTTCAGTAACTAGAAGCAAATATTTGCGTTATCTTCGTATTGTTCTCATGGAACAAAGGTGAGGGATGACTTTCAGAAAGCTACTCTCAACAAAGTGCAGCGGCCTGGCTGTAAGGGCAATATTAAGGCCAAGTATATCGTATGATATGTATGTTGGCCTTCCAGGCTAGTGTAGGGGGGCTATGGCACCGCAGGTTGTTGGAAGTACAAGGCGGACAGGCTGTGCCCAATCCTTTGTTCAATGCCACAAACTGTGCAAAAAAACACAGGAAAACTACATACTCAATGGTAAAGCAACTGCTCGGGAACCAAAGCGGTGTCGAATCAGTGCACTGTCAGCATAAAAACATAGAGCCATTACAACGATCAGTCAGCTGTGGGCAGTGTTCATTGCCCCAATCAGGTTTTACCAGCGCAGCTGACAAGATATTTACCGTACATGTTGGAGTAGCCAGGTTACATGCAATCTAATTCGTCAGGACTTACAGTCTGAAAAGCTATGTATCCGCCCACAGGAGGCATAAAAATGACTTTTGATAGTGCCAATGTCAATCGTGCAGGAACTTGGCCGAATGGTCCGGCAAATCTGACCCACATGAGACATAAACAAAACCTTAAGCGGGATTTGTCTCCGGGAGCGTCCTGGGTTCGAACCACGTAAAAATGTCTTGTCACAGCTGCACTAATGAAACCTGACATGTCTACACTCAAACAAGTGCGCAATATCTGCAGCGTGCTTATCATTGAAACGACCTACCGCTTACTCCTTGTAGGATTTTTAAGTTAGCCAGTTTGAATGTTTCGATTTAGAAAGCGTGCTTATTTATTTTCATATGAGCCTTGCCTTCAACACGAATAAAATTGTATCTTCTTTTTATAATTGATGCTTTTTGAACAAAACGTTGCAGTAAGCTCGCTTTAGATCAGCGTTTTCTTAAATAAGGTTCTCCAGCACAGGCTTGCAAAAGTTGCGGGAAACAATTGGTAAGTTATAAGCTGATGTACTTTACCTAACCACACACGCCAGCAAATTATTGCTTATTGCAATAATGTAATATAGATGTCATGGTCATTACCACCTAAGCGACAACAAAAACAGAATATACATTCGCCAACTATAGAAATACGTTTCGAAAAAAACAAAATTAGATGATGATATTAAATCGTCATTTACTTTTGAAATAGAATTACCAGCTACTATCAGCATATGGAATATGCTTGTATTAAAAAAAACACATAAAAGGGTAAAAAGGTAGATAGTAAAATACCGCGCACATTTCGCTACTTACTCGGACAGCCAATTTCATCGTCACCGTCTGCACAATCCTCTAGACGGTCACATTTTCTTGTCACAGGAATACATCCACCTGATAGGCATTCGAATTCATTTAAAGGGTCGCAGTTTCCNTCTTCTTTTTATAATTGATGCTTTTTGAACAAAACGTTGCAGTAAGCTCGCTTTAGATCAGCGTTTTCTTAAATAAGGTTCTCCAGCACAGGCTTGCAAAAGTTGCGGGAAACAATTGGTAAGTTATAAGCTGATGTACTTTACCTAACCACACACGCCAGCAAATTATTGCTTATTGCAATAATGTAATATAGATGTCATGGTCATTACCACCTAAGCAAAAAAACAAAACAGAAAAGACAGGAAAGTATACGTTCGCCAAATATAGAAATACGTTTCAAAAAAAACAAAATTAGATGATGATATTAAATCGTCATTTACTTTTGAAATAGAATTACAAGCGCTACTATCAGCATATGGAATATGCTTGTATTAAAAAAAACATAAAAGGGTAAAAAGGTAGATAGTAAAATACCGCGGCCTTTCTGCTACTTACTCGGACAGCCAATTTCATCGTCACCGTCTGCACAATCCTCTAGTCGGTCACATTTTCTTGTCACAGGAATACATCCACCTGATTGGCATTCGTATTCCGTTACAGGGTCGCAGTTTCCTGCAAGAAGAAACAGTACGGAATAGACGCAATTTTGTTTCTGTTGAGCTGAATTGTGCTCTGTTAGCATTTTACCATTAGATCAACATCTTAGCAATAAGATACGAAAGCAGTTTCGGACAACAACATGTAAAATGAAACATTCGAAGGGTTGGAATAAAGAAACAAAACAAGAACTGAATGCTGTGTAACAATAGCTATAGCAATGAGACAAAAGGTAATGAGTGAGTGTTAATAGATTTTATGATGCAGCTTATAATTGTGACAGTTTGTATTATTTGTGACTTTTTATGTTCGTAATTTAAAAGCACAGAGCTAATAAATGGTAAACTGCAGACACTGCGCACTGTCTCGACCTATAAGGTCACATTAGTGCAGCTGGTGACGAGAGATACGGCCGATATCAAAACAGTGCGCATGTCTGCAGCATATGTTGGTTATTCTTCTGTCAAAACTTAGTCATATGGATTAGCATGGTTTAGCCCAGGGGTGGGGAACCTTTATGTTTATAAAGGCCACTAAACGGTTTATCAATTGTCGTTTAGGCCGCATAAGACTATTTTCCAGGCCAAGGACAGTGGTGTTTAAACTTTGCGACGTACAGAATGGTCGTTTTGCAAATCCCTTGTAGGGTTGTAGTACTTACGGTCCAAGCTAAATATAATTCGTTACTACATTTCAATCTTACCGTGTGACATCACAGACAAGCTTAAGTCATTCGATTATGCGCAAACAATTGTTCTTTTGCAACACTAGTAAGATTGTAGAATCGTCCATTAGGCCGCAGGTTCCCCACCCCTGGTTTAGTCCCTCTTGGTACAAATGCACATCCACACAAATTCTGATCGGTTAGATCAGAGGTCACCAAACTTTTTCAGCGGGCCNGTACAAATGCACATCCACACAAATTCTGATCGGTTAGATCAGAGGTCACCAAACTTTTTCAGCGGGCCGTTATTCAGACTTTAGCCCACAATAACTGTGGGTGACCATAAATTACCAGATAAATTATTTGTTACATATTTTAGATTCGAAAAATCTTCGTATGGATCCAAATTAATCAATAGTTTGTGTTTTTGTATCTTGGTAATCAGACAGGATTGTTTAGGGTGTTGTTCTTTAGATTGGAAGGAACGGTGGCCCACAAGTGCAATTTAACAACTTTTTGGCAGACATTTATTTTTCAGTGCAAACATTTATTTTTCGATGTAAACATTTATTTTTCAGTGCAAACATTTATTATTCGATGCAAACATTTTATTTTCCGTGCAAACATTTATTTTTCGATGCAATTATTTTATTTTCAGTGCAAACATATATTTTTTGATGCAAAACATTTATTTTTCAGTGCAAAAATGTAATTTTCGATGCAAAAAATTTTTTTAGTGCAAACATTTTTTTTCAGTGCAAACAATTTTTTTAGTGCAAATTTTTTTAGAAAGCCTTTTTGGTGTGCTATTACAGGGTGTGTCAAAATTTGTAAAATTGTGGAAATGTGATAAACCTATACATTATGCAGGCAATTGATTGTAAACCTTCGCCACTAAATAATTCAGTACTTTCTATAGTTAATAAAAATTATAATAACAAGCATGTTGTGGATTTAAAGTTAAGACGATTTTTTTGCACTTTTTCACATTTGCATACTGTCTGTTGCCTACTCTCTGTACAGTGTGCCAAGAACCAAAACGCTGGAGTTGTTTGTCTTAGCTGCACTGCAGGACATGTAAAATGTTGTGTTGTTTTACATTAAAGCTTGCTAATAGGCTTCATTGTCAAGAAATTAATACATCACACTTTCTATTATTGTTCAGTTTAAAATAAAGGTCCAATACTTTAACTACCCCTTGTGTTAACTTCTTACAAAAAAATTGAATTGTCCGTCACACCGAACTATTTTGCTTTATAATGCCAAAGTGAAGTAGGTAAACCGACACATATATTTAATTCAAGTCTATAACGCTCTTCTGGCAAAAGTATTTTTATTGCGACGTTTCGACGTCCTATACAGGTCGTCTTCATCAGGGTAAATAACACTGAATGCGACTAGAACAGTGCACGATAAACAAAGGAAAAAAGAATGAAACGCAAGCACGTCACAACGCAACGAAAACACCGCGCGATAACGAATGATTGGGCCTCTAATCTTTGAGCAGGTGCCTGTAGCACGCTGAAAGCATCACGTCTGTTTTGATGTTCATTGTGTTGCCCCGTTGGTGAATATTCCATGACTCAAGAAATAGTCTTTTCCTGTAGTCAGGCTCCCGGGCCACAACAGACGCCGCATTGAAATCAATACGGTGGCCTTGTGATACTGCGTGATTGGAAAGGGCCGACTTCTTCGGGTCGTTGTTGGCAACATCCCGTTGATGTTCTTTTCGTCGGGTGTTGAGTGACCTTCCAGTTTCCCCGATGTATATTAACGGACAATCGGCGCAGGGAATGGAATATACAACACCTCGTTGTTCAAAGGGGTTGATTGGATCTTTTGGGTGACTCAATAGCTTGCGGAGAGTATTGGCAGGTTGGACGCCAACCGCTATGCCGAAGTCACGCAACATACGCCGTAAAATATCCGTCAGTTTCGGTATGTACGGAAGTGTCACAAAACCCTCTGTTCTTTG
>QLIY01001249.1:4283-27677 GCA_003260075.1 Phallusia mammillata | reverse complement strand
GTATCACAAGGCCACCGTATTGATTTCAATGCGGCGTCTGTTGTGGCCCGGGAGCCTGACTACAGGAAAAGACTATTTCTTGAGTCATGGAATATTCACCAACGGGGCAACACAATGAACATCAAAACAGACGTGATGCTTTCAGCGTGCTACAGGCACCTGCTCAAAGATTAGAGGCCCAATCATTCGTTATCGCGCGGTGTTTTCGTTGCGTTGTGACGTGCTTGCGTTTCATTCTTTTTTCCTTTGTTTATCGTGCACTGTTCTAGTCGCATTCAGTGTTATTTACCCTGATGAAGACGACCTGTATAGGACGTCGAAACGTCGGAATAAAAATACTTTTGCCAGAAGAGCGTTATAGACTTGATACTATGCCTGGCAGCAACAGCTTATTTATATTTAATTCAAGTCCCGAAAATTCAAATAAATAAAAAACGCTTTTATTTGCGCCCTATTAGTAAGTACCGTATTTGCTCGATAAGCCGCGGCTTAAATTGTTTTTTACCTGCTGTTTGTGCGGCTTATAATCAAGGGCGGCTTATAATCGAGGGCGGCTTACATTTTATTTTATTCCTAAATTATTTCTACACTTCAACATTGTGGTTTATTTGAGGTTTAAATTCGTATGCATGTACAGATTGCACGTCGATACATGTTCTGTTGGGTACAGTTATCAACGTAACTAACAAATATGAGCTAATAGTTATACTATGGAACAACAGAAAGATGTATTTTGAAACAATAGTATCTAAAATTCCAGCGTGCGGCTTATAAACGAGGGCGGCTTACAATCGCCTATGACCCTCGGTGCACAATGTCTATCATGTCATTTTGCAAGTTTTGACACGCCGTGTACGTCTTAGGTGATGGAGCCATAAACGTTTGCTAAGAAAAAGTTTGCAACCCCAAAAAAAATTTGCACCGAAACATAAATGTTTGCACTGAAATAAAAATGTTTGCACTGAAACATAAATGTTTGGATCGAAAAATAAATGTTTGCACTGAAAAATAAATGTCTGCCAATAAGTTGTTGAATTGCACTTGTGGGCCACCGTAGGAAAGTTGCATATTTTACTTTTATGTTTCTAGAGAATGTAGTCCCCTTTGCTTGGTACTAATTACAAACACATTATTTATATGAACTCATTTACAATATTCAAAGACCAACAAAACACAACATGTAATCAATCAATGTGATAAGTAATTAAATTTCAGGCAAATAGCGTACAATCATTTATCTATGTATAAGAACAACGTTTTCAAATCAGAAACCCGTGCACAACGATAACACAAACCGTTTTACCGGTTCAAGCTGCTCGACACGCAGAAAAAAGCTCGGCAGCCGATCGTTTGCTCATTTCTCTAATACATGAGGTTCAGCTACTAACAAAACAACTCACGGCAAAGGCCTTCTATTTTCCGGTAGGTGGCGCAGCGAAGCATAGGCGTTTGCAATGACAATAATGGCAGGAACTTGGCCGAACGGTCTGGCGCGCCTGACCCATATACAGAGGGGGGGGGGCAATACATGAGGTTCAGCTACTAACAAAAGAACTCACGGCAAAGGCCTTCTATTTTCCGGTTGGTGGCGCAGCGAAGCATAGGCGTTTGCAATGACAATAATGGCTTAGTCAGCAAAAATTTTAGTTAGTCAAAATTATAGACAAGCATTTTACGTACCGTTGCATGGCAAGCAGTTACACTGGGCATTGTATACACCACAAGAACCATCTGGACATTCAACCATGTGGTTTGGACAGTCTTGTGCAGAGCCTGTCAATCAAAGACGTAACAGTTAAGTTTTATATACTACCGAGAAATCGACCTTTACAATAGTTATGGTTTTGTTACTGTGATAATTTAAACGTTGCACAATTAAATCAACCCTCAAAGCTCGATAATTTTGACGCCTTGTGTTCGCAAGGTCGTGGGTTCAGATCTTAGCTATAGTGGTTGTTAAAAAAAATTAGTCACCAAATAAGTTTGCTGGGAAAAGAATTTTTAGGCAAACGCAGGTTATAAAGCTTCGAAAACTTTTTTCGATTGGTTCAGGTAGTATTAGGCCGTCCAATTTAATTTTGTTGGCACTCTAGTCGTCGTGTAATGGATATTCCACTCATACCATTAAACAAAAACTAATTAGGACAAAAAAGTAAAAGGGGGGGGGGGCAGGTTATAAAGCTTCGAAAACTATTTTCGATTGGTTCAGTTAGTATTAGGCCGTCCAATTTAATTTTGTTGGCACTCGTCGTGTAATGGATATTCCACTCATATCATTAAACAAAAACTAATTAGGACAAAAAAGTAAAATTATTGAGGCATAGCAAGGTTATAGAATTAGAATGTGGGTTATTATGACGCATAAGTATTCATAATTAGTGTGTTCCTAAACAACTTAAAGTTCATCTTGCAATATGACTGGAAATTTATTTATCTCCTACCGTATTTTATAAAGAAGATGGCAAAAATAGTCAGTAACTTCCAGTTGAAAATTGACATAGTTTTAGTTTGTACAACAAATCCTATGAACTCCTATTTGAAACAAAATGAATAAAAAAGAATTAATTTTAGCAAACAAATAAAATGTGGAAAACATAAACTACCAAAAATCCACGAAGATAAATTAGTTTTAATTAACATACATAACAATTGACTGTACTTATATAGGTATCAAGAAAAATAACATTACTACTGGTATCAGACAACTACATGCATTTTTAAGTATTCAAGTTTTCTACTGAACATCTATGGTTAACAATACCAGCACCACCACTATATTAAACCGCACACCTCACTGTTGAGATACAAAACGGTACCTGGCTTAATCCAATGCATCGTTCAACAACGGATGCAAAAACAGGAAACCGTATTGTGATCGTAAAACAATTGTTGAGTCATAATCCCGATAAACATGCTTGATCGCATGCTCGTGTGTTAAACAACCCTTAGTTGTGCAACCTTAGTGTAATTTTCCATTTGAGGGTTTAAGCCCCTAGCCTAAGATAACCCACGTTCATACAGCCCCATTACAATCATGAGATTAATGATCGTAAACCCATTTCATTCTCTAAGATAGTCCAGTGATTTTTAACAAATTTGTCGTTTAACTGGTGTCAGTATTTAAATGCAACCTGGTGAACGAAACGCTTGTTCGGTATAGTCTAGTGATGAGAAAAACAGTCTTGCAAAACATTTTTGGCTCTAAGATGGCCAAGAGCATAGTATAACCGCCTTGAAATTGTAAGGTTGGTGGTTTTATTCTAATTTCTGGCTCTAAGATGGTCAGTGTTGGCACAAGCGCATTAGTGGATTGTGATTTTCTGGATCTAAGGTGGCTCAAAGTATGGTGCATCCGCATTGCAATCGTAAGATTGGTGGTTCGAGTTTCAGCTTAACTTAAAGAGGACACCTTAACTCAATTTAACGAAGCAGAAACGATCGAAGACCATTTTAGAGCTTGGAGCTATTTAACTGTTTAAAATCTACTTAAAACTTACATTTATATTTCATGCACATTGCAAGTACGAAAGTCACTATATTTAAACGATTTTCAAGACAAAATAAAGGTTTGTTGGGGCATACCGACATTACAACATCATTGGTCTATTGAGCATACCTGTAGGTATTATTTCGCAACAGCTTGAAACAGAATGTAACGGTTGCGTAATCGGTAACATCGGTAAGCTGCAAGCTCGGGTGATTGGCACCTACTTGCTGCCGAGCGCGCAACGATTTCCGCGCACACATCGCGTATTGTTATACGACCCTGTGTTAGTAGCTGCATGTTGTTAATATACCACCCGATGCATTATAATATGCATCATACAAGGGTACTGAATGATTTTCCAATTAAACTGAAAACCGAAAAACTTACATTTTTGTGACTTCTTCTGGGGATCTCAAAGATTGTGGGTTCGAATCCCAACCAATGCTTGCTTTGGAAAGCNCAAAGATTGTGAATGCCAACCAATGCTTGCTTTGGAAAGCTGTGTTAACCTGGAAAAATATGTTTGTGTTTATTTCAACTGTTCACAAATTATAGAAAGTAAACAGGAACCAAAACGTATTTAACTCAACCATTCGTAACCTCTGTTTTCTGAAACTTATTCTAGAGTAAGAAATGGGGTTAGAACCACTATTTTCTGAGGTTAGTGATTCTAACATCATTCCTTACTCTTTAGATGGTCCAGTGGTTAGTACATTTGCATTGCAATCAAAAGATTATTGGATCAATGGTCCAGTGGTTAGTACATCCATCAATGGTAAGGTAACTTTTTGGTTTAAATCCAATTTCGATGTCTAAGCTAACCTAACCGTTAGTGCAAATGCTTTGCATTAATAAGGTTAGTGGTTCTAACCCTATTTCTGGCTCTAAGGTGGCCCAGAGTAAGGTACAACCGTATTATAATCGTTGGTTGGTGGTTTAAATTCCAGCTCAACCTGTTAGANACTTTAAAGTGGGTAAGTAGTCAAGCATGTGAGTAGCAGGAATTGAAAAGTAGCCATTTATTGAACTAGCTAACTTTTCAGAAACATTTAGTGAAATTTACTAAATAATAGCCCCAAATGTGGCTAAATTTCCGCATGTATCTCATTAAAAACAAATTACTTTCGCCTGTTTTTGACTTAAATTTTCATTTTTGTGCCCAAATTTACAGCACGTGGTGGGCCACGAATCGCTATTAAAATAGACATTTGGGCCACAGGCCAAAAAAGTTTGGGAACCCATGTCTTAGATGGTCCAGTGGTTAGTGCATTTGCATTGCAATCAAAAGAATATTGGATCAATGGTCCAGTGCTTAGTGCATCCATCAATGGTAAGGTACCTTTTTGGTTTAAATCCAATTTCGATGTCTAAGCTAACCTAACCGTTAGTGCAAATGCTTTGCATCAATAAGGTTAGTGGTTCTAACCCTATTTCTGGCTCTAACATGGCCCAGACTATGACACAACCGTATTATCATCGTTGGTTGGCGGTTTAAATTCCAGCTCAACCTGTCAGAAGTCGCAGAAATGAGCAAATACGTGTTATATACTGTTCGTAGCTCATATCTATTTGAATAAAGTTAAATTAATATTCCAAGCGCATTGCAAGTATAAAAGTGCCAATATTCAAACTTCCAGAAAGGAACAAAGTAATTGCATGACAAAAAGTAGTTTATAGGGATATCGAAATTATAACATCAGTGGTTGATGGGACATAACTATATAAATTATTTCGCAACAGCTAGAAACACAGAATGCAACGGTTGCGTAATACACCGGCAAGCTGCAAGCTCGGGTGACTGGCATCTAATGGCTGCCGAGCGTCAAATCCCACTCCATCGCAGCCCTTTAAACAGCTGTGTTGGCTAGGAAAGAAAATACGTTTGCGTTAATTGCAATTGGCTACATCTGATAAAAAGTTAATGGGAACAAACACGTTTTAATCTACATCATTGTTTTCGTTTCTATCATCTCTTTTATTTAGATTGATTCATGGGAATTTATCTGCTGGGAGTTATAGTGCAAAGAGTTCTAATTTTCTGGCTAGTATTTTGTTAAGAAATGTAAACCTAACGGTTTTTGTGTTCAGGGCTAGTCTGTTGATTCTAGTCAATACCTCTATCAATTTTTGACACAAAGGCATTAAACAATCAACTTACCTGAGTAAAAAAATGACTGGTGTAGAAAACATCATTCTTATGGGTATTTACAAATCGCTCATCGGATGTAGTAGTAGGTTCCAAAGCTGATGCAGAGATTGGTTATTTCATTCTGAAAAATATTATAACAATCACAATCTGAGAGATTCGTTGTGGTATATAACATAAACTAGTTTTATAGGTATTCTTTATTCAACAGTTCTATATATCACAATAACAAACATTATTTGTCAGCAGTGTGAGTACATAACAATGCACTTTATCAAAACATTCATCGTTTGTACATTAGACAATAGTATACTGTACACTACACAGAAAGCTGGCAAGACCATTATTCCATATGTTACATGTAAGTATAAGTAATTATTTCACTCAATTTAACAAGCAGTTACCTGGCATTGGTCATTTCTTGCTGTCTTGCACTTTTGTGGAATGTTTTTTGTGTCATTCTCTGCACAACACAATTGTACATTTCGAAAAACTTCATGTTTTGGTAATGTTTCTACATCCCACAATACAATCAAGCACAGAATATCAGGCATAAGCTACAATACAAACTCATATATATACTTGAAACGGAATAGCTTTCAAATTATGCTGGGTAATTGGAATTGGGTTTGTCACACATTTATTATTTTTATACTGAATGATAATATGTGGCCAAACATTAGTGTAGTAACCGAAAACAACATTAAAACAGTTTATTCGGCCGATACATTTAGGTCAACCGAAACTTGCGTGCATCACTGGTTCAAATCCCAGTTTAACCTACAGAAAATCCTAGATGTGAGTATAAGCGCTTTAAAAACCGTTTACGCCCTTAACTAATCAAGTGGAGTTAAAATGTTATTCCGATTGAAACACAAGTTCCTATCCAAACTTGCACAAAACTATTAAAGGGTTTGCAAAAGCAAAAAAAGGGTGTGCAAAGGCACAATAAAGGTTTCTTTTCAAATGTTGCAATTCATATATAATTGGTCGATACCACTTAACTATAAATATTATTTCGCAACGGCTAGAAACACTGAACGTAACGGTTGCGTAACCCACCGGCAAGCTCGGGTGACTGGCATCTAATGGGGGGGGGGGGGGGGGGGGGGGGGGGGGGGGGGGGGGGGGGGGGGGGGGGGGGGGGGGGGGGGGGGGGGGGCGACCCTGTGTTGGTAGCTGCATGCTGTTAATATTCCACACAATGCATTGCAATATGCAACACATAAAGGTACAGAATGATGTTTCAGTTAAGCACTTAAAATCGCCAAACTTACATTTTTTGTGACTTCATACGGACATATTAAAGATTGTAGTTCGAATCCCAATTACAAGTCGCTTTGTGAACAGCTGTGTTGGCTTAGAAATAAAATACGTTTGTGTTAATTGCAACTGACTACATCTGATATAAAAGTTGACTACATCTGATATAAAAGTAAACAGGAACAAAATCGTTGTTATCTACACCATTGTTTTCATTTCTATCATCTTTTACTTGCATTTGTTCGTGGCAATTTATCTGCTGGGAGTTATAGTGCCAAGAATTCTAATTTTCTGGCTATTATTTTTCTAAAAAATGTACACCAAATGATTTTTGTGTTCTGGTCTGGTCTGTTGATTGTAGTCGATAGCTCGGGGGGGGGGGGGGGGGGGGGGGGGGGGGGGGGGGGGGGGGGGGGGGGGGGGGGGGGAATTAAAAGACCAACTTACCAGAGTACAGAAATGACTAGTGGAGAAATTATCGTCCTTACGGATGTTTACAAATCGCTCATCGGATTTAGTAGTGGGTTCCAAAGCTATTGCAGAGATTGGTCATTTCATTCTAGAAAAATACACCCATGATTACATTTGCAAACTGAAAAACTCTTTGTTGTATATAACATGAACTGTTTTTGTGGGCACAAAAATACGTTTGTGTTAATTGCAACTGCACAACAGCTTGGAGAGAAAATACGTTTGTGTTTACTGCAACTGCCCACAACTTTTCGAAAAGGTAAACTGAAAACGGAAGGTTTTATCTGCACCAGTGTTTCGTTCGTAACTTCTGTTAGCTGTGATTAATTCTAAGGTAGGAAATGGGGTTAGAACAACAATTATCTAAGGTTAGTGGGTCTATACCCACTTCCTACTTTAAGATGGTCTAGTGGTTAGTGCATTCGCTTTGCAATCAAAAGTGTATGGGTTCTAATTGCATTACTGGCTCTAAGATGGCCCAGTAGTTGGTGCAATCACTTTGCATATGCAAGGTTGTTGGTTATAATCCCATGTCTGGCTCTAAGATGACCCAAAGCATAGTGTAACCGCTTTGCAAACTTATGTTGGTGGTTCTAAGCCCATTCCTCAATCTAACACGGCCAGAGTACAGCCGCCTTGCAATCGGTGGTTCAACATTCAGTTCAACCTTTTAAAAGCCCCAGAACGAAGCAGAAACCTGTTACCGACCGTTTACTGATTGTCACTGTTTAAGTGAAGTGAAATACTATTACAATCGGATTACAAGTATAAAAACCGTATGTTTAAAGTTTCAAAAAATAAATAAACAAAAGGGTTTGCAAACCAAAATGAAGTTCGTTTGGGGATGTCAAAATTACTACATTGAGCTGTAGGACTTAACAATATGCATTATTTCGCAACAGCTAGGAACACAGAATGTAACGGTTGCGTAATACACCGGCAAGCTGCAAGCTCGAGTGACAGGCGTCTAATTGCTACCGAGCGCGCAACGACTTCCTCGCACGGGGGGGGGGGGGGGGGGGGGGGGGGGGGGGGGGGGGGGGGGGGGGGCGTATTGTTATACGACCCTGTGTTTTTAGCTGCATGCTGTTTATATTCCCCAGCATGCATTATAATATGCATCACATGAAGGTACTAATCGATTTCCCAATTAAACTCGTAAAATCGCCAAACTTACTTTTGTGTGACTTCTTTCGGAGACCTTATGGAATGTGGACTTGAATTCCAATCAATGGCTGCATTGGAAATACCGGCGTTGGCTCAGAAAGAAAATATTTTTGTGTTAATTGCAACTGCCTACAGCTGATAGAAAGTAAACAAATATGACATTTACAAACTGAGATACTCTTTGTTTCAAATTACGTGCAATGCTTTTCTTAGTATTCTACATGGCATAGTTCAGTGTACAACTTTGTATAGATTGAATTTTATGTTTAATAATTCCAGTTCATTATTAACGGTCATCTGAATTAAATAATAATAAAATATTTCATTGAAGACACAATTTATAAGCAAATACCTATTCATTTCTTGCAGTTACCAAATACTTTAAGGTCATGGTCTGCATAATACTGCATTTCAAAAGTTTCTTCTTGCCAATTGATGCTTTTTAAATCCCACAAGGAACCACAGAATATTAGTCCTGAACAACAATACAAACTCACATAAGAAAATTACAACAAACTAAACATTTGCAACTTTCTAGTTAATGGTTTTTGCACATAAAACAGCCGGGTTTGCCACATACAAAGTACTGATCTGTTGCCATTTGTTTTTATCGCAAACATAGCAAAATTGGTTGCCTATACCCATATTCATGTGCAAGCTTTTTTAAATTGTGAATGGAATCGTTAACTTCATAATCAACTGCAATATATTGCACTTAATCATATTTCCTGGTGAAATTTATAACCAAAACACTATAATCATGTTCAACTAAAGTCTGGGGGGGGGGGGGGGGGGGGGGGGGGGGGGGGGGGGGGGGGGGGGGGGGGGGGGGGGTAAAACTTCCACAGCGAGGCTATTTTACCACAAAGAGTCCTTTATTACCATTTTGTGCAAAAAATTTGATACACTGCGCCAAATTTGAAAACAAGCTTCACGGTTGAGTGATTGAGTAATCAGCTTGATTGCTATACCAAAAAACAAATTCTTTAAAAACATTTTAAACTGACAAAGCCACAAATGATTCTTCCAAAAGCAGCAAACCATCCGAAAGTTATTTATGAACTTGAACTTTGTGAATTTAGATACACTGTCCCACATTTTTACAACAATCTTCAAGGTTGAGTGATTATTTTACTTCTATGCCAAAAACTACTTTCAAGGAAAAGCTGTTTTTCCTAATGGGTTTGTATCAAAACATTCCAAATATGTCCTGATTAACGCTTAATTATGATTACACTAAACTTTTTTTCTGGAATTAAAAACAGCGTTACGAGTTATATCATTATAGCAGTAAAGGTGGATATAACCGTGCAACACTCTCACAGTCGCAGTAACAAAATGACTACTTCTGAAAACAAGCCAATTTTAGTGGTTTTTTTTGTATTAAAACAACCACTAAAAAATTAAATGCAATCTGTGTAAAAATGAACTATAATGATCAGTTCGTCTTCTTAGGTCTTTTACTTCATCCTCAAATTTTTCTCCAACTCTTCGTTCTTTTCATTTCTCCCCGTCACTCGAGATAAGAGATCCTTCCATAAGTTTTTTAACGAACTGCTTGACCTCAAATAAGTGTGTAAGCAACTTTAGTGAAAATAGGCAAAGGCAGTTTTTGTCGGCTCTCACATCGTAACTAAAAATTGAAAACGGTCGTTTGTGTGTTTCAAAAATTAGGTAATAAACATACTAAATGATCTCTAAGGGGAAAGTGAAAGGAAGACAAAACAAGAGCAGAGCTGACTATGTAATAGGCCTACTTATGTAATGCATATGGGTAAATTATGTGAACAAAAAAACGTGAAATGTGTCTTACCAAGGCAAGTATTCCCATCATTCATGAAAAAGTAACCCTGAGGGCAATAACAGTAAGCTACACCTGTCGTGTCGATACCACACATATGAGAGCAACCCAATTCGTCCTATAACATATGAGCAAGGAACAGTAAAAAGCAAGATCAGGAATCAACACCACACTTAGTTAGCGGTCGTGTCACCCGTTTGCAACCTGTAATCTGTCGGGGGACGAATCCCGATCAAGTTTTTTTTGTCTGTATGTAGGTCAAGCGCGCTGGGTCATTCGGCCACTTTTACCATTTACTTCGTGTCGCCCTTTTTGGGGGGGGGGGGGGGGGGGGGGGGGGGGGGGGGGGGGGGGGGGGGGGGGGTGCGCCACCTAGTTGCGTGATTTCTGTTGCTTTTAATTATGTTGACCCGATGATGACAATAGCACTTGTCGAAACGTACTAATGTTTTACACAAGTATACTGGCCCTTACTTTTTGCTCAGTAAATAACAAACATCAGTTACGGTTCGACTCCCTGGTGTTTTCTAATGGAAAAGATTTTATTGAAATAATGTTATGTGTTTAACTGCAAATGCCATGTAATGTTCAAAAATGTTTATCCTATCATCTAAGGAAATGAGTCCTATCACCAAATTTGATTATTTTCTACATCACTGAAACTTCAAGAAGAACCACAATCTGCTTGAAAACTAAAAAGCAATAAAACATAGAAATACTCAAGCAAATATGGCCAAAAAACTCTTGCATTTAGGTTTTGGTCAAATGCTGTTAGTCAAATCGTTAGGTAAGGGTATCTATATTCTTTAGTAAATTAGTGTGTTTGTTATAAAAAGTGCAACAGTTCATCCAGGTAGTTATTCTTGTAAACTTTTTATTTCAAAGTGCCAATGTTTGCAGCTTATTATGGACCCCCTTCTGAAGGGAACACATATTGTTTTTATCCGAATGACCCACCGGTTCACCCACAAGCCTTTCAAGCTTCAAGCTTTGTTGGTTAAGTGTTATGCATTGGAAAGGTGAGCATTACCTCCGAAAGCCGTCACAGATAGGCCTGTCAAAAGCAAGCTGCGCTATTATTCAAATTTCTGAACAAGAGCCTTGTGGTTGTTGCAGTTTAAACATAAATAACAGGACAATGAAAAAGTTTTGGATATGGCCCATACCTCTTGACAAGAAAACAGAAAAAAATTCAATTTTGGTATAAGGGCAATGTCATAACAGACTGCATGAATCAGCCTATGGACCAGAGTGGTGACCGACGGATCTGTCTTCACTTATCAAATGTACATTATAGTGTATTCTTTGTTGGCCTCGTGGTAAGTACAATCGTCTTGCAATCGTAAGATTGGTGGTTCTAATCCAAGCTATATCTTATAGATTGCCCAGTGGTAATTGTAACTGCCTGCTATCATCGGGTTGGTGGTTCCGATTCTAGCTCAGTCTCTACGATGTCCAACAAGTCACTATCTATCTCAAACCACCGTTATGAACAGGCAAAATGAAGTGGGTTATTTTATATTGGCACAACCACACGAAAATTAACTGTAATCTGTGTAAATGCAGACTATAATGATTAGTCTTTCGTTCAAGTCTTTTGTGTCACCATCACATTATTATTTTCCCCTTTTTCGGATTAAATCTCAATCTTCTTCCCATCGTTTTTCTTCTTCATCACCATGAAAACAGTGAGAATGACAATGATCAATATCATCAGGCAGAGATTCGAGATGAGAGAGACCTCCATCAGAGTTACAGATTGAACTAAATACAAAATTTGAAGAACCTCTTTAATTGTGTTTCAACTGAATATACGTCTGAAAAAGGCCTGATAATAATCAATGAATAATGCTTTGAAAGTTTCTTAGCCTTTGTTGGAAGAAAACTTCTAGAAAAATACTTCTGCGAACACAAAAATGCTAAACCGTGTCCAAATTTTTTGCTTGTTTTTTGAAGTGTTTTTCGCGCCATGTTTTTCATTTGTTGCTTATATGCGTTTAGGTTAAACAATAAACAAAAGATTTGAAGTTTCTTACCAGCTGCAAGTGTTTTACAGTCGGACGGATGCTGGTTCGAATCCTAGCTCTGCCTTATATATTTTAGAGTTTTATATTTGTTGCTAAATGAACAATAAACAAAAGATTTAAAAGTTTCTTACCAGGTGCAAGGACAAAAGGTCCGAGAGAAATCTTCTTTGTTGTGTCTTTTGTTTCGTCTATGATTGATCTTTTGACTGGAAGATCGGGTATCGAAGGTGGACAGTCCTAATCAAACAAAGGTTTAAATGTAGTTGTAAAAATGGATATTGGAAGTGGCATTGATTGCGAGGAACGACAATTTTAATTACTCTTCTGCAATTAAATTGAGTATGTTACAATATGGCCTTTGTAACAATGTTAGTAAAACAGTATAGCAGAATGCATTGAGGTTATAAAAGTAAGTGATTTTAGTGAAATTCACAAAACTATCTGAAAAAAGAAACTTCATACTATTTTGCAGTCGTTGCCTTCCGATGGTTCGCAGATATTCATTTTGCAGAAAAGCCATATCTTCTGGTACGAGTCTCGTACACCAAACCAGCTGAATCCCAAGAAAGACATACGAAACTTGCGAGAGTCGGTCACGTTGTAGATGACATTCCCGTTCACATCAAGAGGATCAGGCGCAGCACAACTGTGAAAACGAAATATGTTAAAGTGGAACTTTCCTCACCCTGAATTACAAGCGCTCACCCTCCGATGACAACAGGATAAACAGTTTCAATGCTGTTATCGGTTTCTAATGGCATCAAAATGCAAATAATTGCCTAAACATTTAAAAGTAATCAAATAGTGTAGATACAAAGGTTTTTTGACGTTGTACCTGCAAAACCAAGTTGGTGTCAGCTTCCACATCGATGTTAACACCAATGTAAACAGGGGATCCAATTGTTATCATTTGTTCAGTTTCAATTGTAGTAAAACTGTCCGACGTGTAACGAGCCATTTCCATGGTGAATGATGACGATGTTTTGCCCAAATCCACTTCAATGCGGCTGCAAAAGAAGATAAAACCAGGACTGCAAAACTTGTCACTGTACGACAGCGGTTAACTACATTATTATTTATGAAATATACACAATCACATGTGTGTATCTGCCTTAAAACGTTCATGCTCACAGGCGTAACTGAACACTCATTTACAAATCACGTAGGTTTTGAGAGTCCGTCAGAAGGCCTCAGGAATCAATTATACGTCACATGCATAAAAAGAAAATAAAGTAGCATTTTACAATTATTCAAACCTGATCATTGCCAACAGAGGTTGATCCATTGTCGCTATCCCTGAACGGTTATAAGCGCATTGAAACACCACGACTGACGATTCCCCGTTGCGAGTTATTATTTGTAACGACGAGCCAGCAGGAAGACCCAGCGAGACTTTGTATGTTACCACAATTTCTGTGTCGCTCTCCTGGAATTGAGAATACAAAGCTCGACGGCGGAATCAACACGACCAATAAGGAAAAAATGAAAAAAACAGCACATTCTATCGCTTATGGTGTATGACAGATCAACAATACATTTAAATATATCTCCAAAAAAACATATGATCAGTACTTTAGAACAGGGGTGCGGTCCACTAAGCCCTCCAATGTGGCCCACGAACACTCAACAACAATTGTAGTGTTTTGTCAGATTTTTGTCTAATTGTAATCAATTTTTCTTACTTTTCAAAGTGAAAGCTGTTATTTAAACTGACATTTACAGAAGTCATATGTTATGAATAGAAACGATAGTAATTAAACCGTTCCTTAAAGTTTTAGTCAAGGGTGTACAACCTGCGGCCATACCGCCGCATTAAAATGTACTGGCGGCCGTGATGTATTTAAAACTCCTTTGCCAAAACTTTTGATTTTCAAACTGCCCTAAACAGGTTGTGTGTTACTGAAAATAGTATGACCAGCCTAGCAGCCATATGCGTCGGACTTTTTTAAGGCCGATTGTGTGCAAACAATGCAAAAAACAGGTACCAAAAGGGTCACAATACAAATTATGACGTAATAAACAGTGAAAAATGATCTTCACATTGTGCAGCTCAATCTGTGCAACAAGTTTAAATTAATCTGGGCTTTTGGGGCGTCAATAGAGGATATATATATATATAAACCTATTTCTTTACATCGGCAATTTAAAAACAAAAACCAGCAGATAATTGGCAGCTGTTGGTGAAATAAGAATCTGCAATGCGGCCGTCGTAGCGATAAGGTTGTTTAAGTGTATAAAACCTGGATTAAAAATCATATGCGGCCCTCGGCATAATTTCCAAACTGCAATTTGGCCCCCGAACCCTACGAGTTTGACACCACTGATTTAGAATCTTACATTAACGTTTGCAGCACATTCTTCAATTCCAGCGGGGAAATGCATGTTATACTCGTCAGTCTGGTTGTCCTTCACTGCAAAGCAATTTTCCAGTGGCGTCGAATCGTCACCGATCATTTCAAGCTGTTCGGCTGCTCCGGGGAGCAAAGATCGGACGTAACTTCCTGGGAGGCTGCAGAAAAAAACAAAAGATAATCGAAGAAAATATGATAAACTGATAACAACGAAAATCAAAAACTGTTTGCATATTATTCAAATTTGTGCAAAATGCGACAAAATTTGGCACATTTATAGATAAAAAACCATTAAACATTTTTTTAGTTTATGACTTACCTCGCTGAAACTCCAGCCGTTGTGCAGTTGGCTGTAATCACTAAAAAATCAGTGTTAGAAGAAAAACAATTACAAAAACAAGATTGAAGCGTATTGTAAAGTTGGTGGTCTGAATCTCACATCACCCTTTATGATTGCCCTGGGGTAAGTACGATTGCCTTGCAATCATAAGGTTAATCCCAGCTCCGCCTCCGAGACGACTTAATGGTCATTGTAACAGCCTTGCAATCGTAAGGTTGGTGGTTCTAAACCCAGATTGGCCTCTAAAATGACCCAATGGCTGGTGCGATTGGTTCGCAATTGTTTGGTTGGCAAATTAAATCAATCTTCGCTTTTGAGCTGTTGCATGGCTTAAAATTTAAATCCAGCACAAGGGTTGAAACAAACCTGGGGCATCACAATTGGCTTCGTCGTCGTCGAAATCGGTGCAGTCATGAAATCCGTCACAGACATAACTTTTTGGAAGGCAGAAACCAGATCGACATTGATACTCGTCAGGTCCACAATCAGCTGTGATAAAAAATGTAGTTGTGCTTTAGCTAAGAGACTATTTCATAAGCTAGAATGGTGGCTATCACCATGTAAACTTTGTTCACACAAAATATCATATAAAGTTGCATATAAGCAACGACAAAAAAGAGAAAATAACGGTTTGTTACCTAAGCAATCGCCAGAGAAGTCGGGGTGACAATAGAGCGAAAAGCAAGCATAAGATAAAAGATAACATGCTCCAGAACAGTTGAACTGATTGACAAGGCAGTTGTCGAAACCTGCGACATAAAACCATACATCAAAATCCCAGTACGCCAAGCCTATTGAAGGCGCAATACCGAATTAGCCGGTCACCCAAGCATTCCCATATGACAAGGCATATTCAAGAAAAATCTAAACTGCAGGGGGATTCGAACCCACGACAGGAGCTCCTCCGGGACTCGCGCTCTACCAACTGAGCTACACAGGGTCAGTCGTGAACCCGACTAAATTCGAATCACAAGGACCGTTGAATGCCTCGTATGCTGCACATGTCAGATTTGCAGTAGGGGATCGCCTGATTGACCAGTATTTAATTGAGGTTACATCAATTTTTTTGCGGTCAATCATAGCACCGGTTACACGGGTTTCCTAACGAGCTTCGTACAGACAAATTTGGACGTGAGATTACAGAAACTCACCCAGTTGTATTTCTTCGCATCCATTTTCATCGTTTCCACTTGCACAATCACTCTGTCCATCACACCGGTAGAATCCAGGAATGCAGGCTCCAGAGTCGCACTCAAACTCATCGGGCTCGCATTGACCTAAATCGCAGCATCAATTTTAGGAGTTCAAATGTAAACTTACAACAAAATTGGTATTTAGTCTCGTTGACAATATTCAACTCATGTTGAAATGTTATAAAATTTGGATACTAAAACATAATCAGCAAACAACAATACTGTGTGTTATTATATTTGAGATTTAAACTACCCGAATCTCAACGTTGCGCGGCTATTTCGTCTTGGTGATTGTTTCGGTGCAATTGTGCTTCTATGATTTGTTCCATCAAGCGAAATAAACTCAACTCAAACTTATTTAATATTGTACATTATTTTAGGCTGAATCGCTTTAGCGTGCTTGTTAGATGATTGTTGATGACTTCGGTCGTGGGGGGATTACTTAGGGTTTCACAACTATATTTTTTACCACCAGAGGCGTTTGCAACAGAAATCACTCAAGTTTGTGATGAATCCGAGTGTTGACGTGAAAAGTGCAAAAAAGAGTGAAGTATCCGCTTGATAGAAAACTTACCACCGCAGACGGGCTGTTGGTCACCGGCTGGGCAAGCGGAATCACACATAGCCCTATTCGGTTTGCATTCCATCGAAGGAAAACACTGAAATTCATGATACCTGCAACCCTCTGTATCTATAAGTAAATAATATACGTCAAGTAAACATCAGATTTGTCCAAAATATTTAGGTGCAAACCCTTTTGCCAACAACAAAAAACTCAAAGAATAGCTTTCCTCTATTTATTACCAATTTGTTCCACTTATTTTATTGTTGCCACATATTAATTTCCATATGAAAGTAATTGGTTGATTAGTAAAGCAACCCACTTTGGAAAGTGAACTGCCTTAACCTATATTTTAGACTAATCTCTCAATTACTTGTCCAACCGATTTATTCGTCGCTAGTTTCGTCCCTAAAGTAACTCCCAGGTTCCGTGACCCTTCGCTCACCAACAGAGCTGCAAATGACAAATTGCCGTACTTAGTGTTACGCAGTAAGTCTATACTCCACTAAGTCAGGTAATAATTTCTTACAAACCGACCAAAAAGAGGTCTGGGCCAAAATGAAAAAGGGCCAACTGTCTTGTGCTGCTTTTTTTAGTGGGCGTTTCTAGTTGTCCTACACTAGTGAATTATCGGATAAGAAAGGTGCTTTAAATCAATGTGTGTTACTTGTGCAGTTGAACTCATCATCGTCGTCATAACAATCCCGCCTTCTGTTGCATTTCATATGGAGAGGAATGCAAGCCCCAGATTGACATTCGAATTCGTCAGTTGTGCAGTTTCCTGCGAGAAAGAACAGAGTTGATTAAAAAAAATCGTTTCTGAATCGTTTGGTGGCAAATTTTGAAGAGTAAAATCATGCGCCATAGTCTATCATGCATCAAAGCCGAAGATTGAAATGCATGTAATCATTAACCAGTATCATCTTGTCTAGATGAGGCTGTGTGCAATAATGTCGTTAGATTAAGATCAAGTCTTCAAAGAGTTTAGTTATTTATTTCAGTAAATTGATTATTCCATTATGCTGCATTCTGGATCACAAACCGTATTAATATTTAAAATAATCATCCGATAAAATCAGTGGTTCTCAAACTTTTTTATTGCGACGCTCCTGGAAAAGTTTTCTGGACTTGCGATGCACCAGCTAATAAAAGTTAATGAGAAACCTTATTATTAAAGTTGTGTTTATTGATACAACAATAAAAAGACACGAAACGAAAATATTCTGCGACGCCCTTGGAAAATTGAAACGACGCACCAGGGCGTCGCGAACTGCTGGATTAAATCATTACGTCTTGAAATAAAAGATATGGGATTGCGGCGAAATACTGAATAAAATGTCCAAGATCAACATAAACTTCTCAACGATGCACCAAAACAAAATTCAACCATCAGTTACCAAGTGCAGCAAAGAAACAAAAACAAATTCTTACTGACCGTCGCAGTTTTGTTCATCATTGTCACAAAAGGAATTTCCGTCACATCTATCCGAGTACGAAGCGCATGTCTGGTCTCCACATTGAAATTGCTGTTCCGGACAAACTCTTTCTATCGCTGTCGATAAATATAGTTTAGCTGTTGTTTTGCGGAATATGTATCATAATTAAATCGTGTCAAATCACTGCATCTTGACGATTCAAAGCTTTGCAGTCGTGTTATGGTTCCATTCCCTGTTAAGCCTGTGTCATAATACTTGAAGTGACCGTTTTGAAATCGTAAGGTTTGTAATTATAATCACAGTTCGAGCCCTAANTTTAAAATAATCATCCGATAAAATCAGTGGTTCTCAAACTTTTTTTATTGCGACGCTCCTGGAAAAGTTTTCTGGACTTGCGATGCCCCAGCTAATAAACGTTAATGAGAAACCTTATTATTAAAGTTGTGTTTATTGATACAACAACCCCCCCCCCCGAACAGAGTTGATTAAAAAAAATCGTTTCTGAATCGTTTGGTGGCAAAATTTGAAGAGTAAAATCATGCGCCACAGTCTATCATGCATCAAAGCCGAAGATTGAAATGCATGTAAGCCCCCCCCCCGAACAGAGTTGATTAAAAAAAATCGTTTCTGAATCGTTTGGTGGCAAATTTTGAAGAGTAAAATCATGCGCCATAGTCTATCATGCATCAAAGCCGAAGATTGAAATGCATGTAATCATTAACCAGTATCATCTTGTCTAGATGAGGCTGTGTGCAATAATGTCGTTAGATTAAGACCAAGTCTTCAAAGAGTTTAGTTATTTATTTCAGTAAATTGATTATTCCATTATGCTGCATTCTGGATCACAAACCGTATTAATATTTAAAATAATCATCCGATAAA
Organism: Phallusia mammillata; assembly: GCA_003260075.1. NCBI lineage: Eukaryota > Metazoa > Chordata > Ascidiacea > Phlebobranchia > Ascidiidae > Phallusia > Phallusia mammillata. The sequence continues at coordinate 8,551 of QLIY01001249.1, read as the reverse complement.
ATCAGTGGTTCTCAAACTTTTTTATTGCGACGCTCCTGGAAAAGTTTTCTGGACTTGCGATGCACCAGCTAATAAAAGTTAATGAGAAACCTTATTATTAAAGTTGTGTTTATTGATACAACAATAAAAAGACACGAAACGAAAATATTCTGCGACGCCCTTGGAAAATTGAAACGACGCACCAGGGCGTCGCGAACTGCTGGATTAAATCATTACGTCTTGAAATAAAAGATATGGGATTGCGGCGAAATACTGAATAAAATGTCCAAGATCAACATAAACTTCTCAACGATGCACCAAAACAAAATTCAACCATCAGTTACCAAGTCCCCCCCCCCAAATTGATTATTCCATTATGCTGCATTCTGGATCACAAACCGTATTAATATTTAAAATAATCATCCGATAAAATCAGTGGTTCTCAAACTTTTTTATTGCGACGCTCCTGGAAAAGTTTTCTGGACTTGCGATGCACCAGCTAATAAAAGTTAATGAGAAACCTTATTATTAAAGTTGTGTTTATTGATACAACAATAAAAAGACACGAAACGAAAATATTCTGCGACGCCCTTGGAAAATTGAAACGACGCACCAGGGCGTCGCGAACTGCTGGATTAAATCATTACGTCTTGAAATAAAAGATATGGGATTGCGGCGAAATACTGAATAAAATGTCCAAGATCAACATAAACTTCTCAACGATGCACCAAAACAAAACAAAATTCAACCATCAGTTACCAAGAGCAGCAAAGAAACAAAAACAAATTCTTACTGACCGTCGCAGTTTTGTTCATCATTGTCACAAAAGGAATTTCCGTCACATCTATCCGAGTACGAAGCGCATGTCTGGTCTCCACATTGAAATTGCTGTTCCGGACAAACTCTTTCTATCGCTGTCGATAAATATAGTTTAGCTGTTGTTTTGCGGAATATGTATCATAATTAAATCGTGTCAAATCACGGCATCTTGACGATTCAAAGCTTTGCAGTTGTGCCCTTCCCTATTAAGCCTGTGTCATAATACTTGAAGTGAACGTTTTGAAATCGTAAGGTTTGTAATTATAATCACAGTTCGAGCCCTAAGGAGACCCATTGGTTAGTGCAACCGCCTTGCAATCGTACGGTTGGTAATTCCCCCCCCCCCCCATTGTTATTTTAATGGGCCATCAGGCCCAAAATATACTTTTAGGGGACCACGGTCCTTGAAAGGTTGAGAACAACTGGCACACACCTTGCATATGTGTGAAAAGTAGACCCAGATGACCCAGTGGTTAGTGCAACCCTCTTGCAATAGTAAGGTTGGTGCATATAATTTAAGCTGGACCTATTTAAGCTGGAGTCACCCAGTGGTTATCGCAGTCGCCTTGTAACCGTAAGGTTGGTAATTCTTAACTCAATTCGATCCCTAATGTGATCCAGTGGTTAGTGCAACCGGCTGACAAACGTATGGTTGCTAATTCAAATCAAAATTCGGTCCTTTCGATGACCCAGTGGATAGTAGAACCGGCTTGCAATCGTACGGTTGGTAATTCATTTCCCTGCTTGCCTATAAGGATGACCTAGTAGATAGTGCAACCGCCTTGCACTCGAGAGATTGGTGATTGTATTTTAAGTTCGACTTTTAAGGAGACACAGCGGTTATTGCAACCGTCTTGTGATCGTAAGGTTGGTAATTCTTAACTCATTTCGGCTCCTAAGGTGACCCAGTTGATGTTTTATTCACCTCGCAATCAAACGGTTAGAACGTCATATCCCTGCTTGGCATTTAGGATGGCCTAGTGATTATTGCAACAGCCTTGCAATCGTACAGTTGGTGGTTGTAATTTACGTTTGGCCCCTAAGGAGACCCAGTGGATGTTGTATCCATCTTGCAATCGTAACGTTGGTAATTCATACCCCTGCTTGGCCTTTGGGATGGTCTAGTGATTATTGCAACCGCCTTGCAATCATGATGTTGGTTGTTGTAATCCCAATCAGCCCTCTAATGTGACCCAGTAAATGTCGTATTCGCCTTGCAACCGTACGTTTGTTAATTCATATCTCTGCTTGCCCTTTATAATGGTTAAGTGGTTAGTGTGAACCCTTTCTAATCGCATGATTGACAATTCATATTCAAACTTGCTCTTTAGGATGACCCAGTGGATTGTAGAACTGGCTTACAATCATAAGGTTGGTAATTCCTTTCGCTGCTTACCTATAAGCATGACCTATGAAGTTAGTGCAACAACCTTGCAATTCTACGGTTTGTAAATCATATTCCTGCATGCCTTTGAGGATGACACAGTGGTTAGCACAACCGTCTTGCAATCGCTCGGTAAGTAATTCATTTCCTTGCTTGCTTTGTTTAAAGGGCAACCAGTTGTTATTGCAACCGCCTTGTAATGGTAAGGTTGGTAATTCATTTCAACGGGACAACACAATAAACATCAAAACAGACGTGATGCTTCCAGCGTGCTACAGGCACCTGCTTAAAGATTAGAGGCCCAATCATTCGTTATCGCGCGGTGTTTCCTGGCGTTGTAACGTGCTTGCGTTCCATTCTTTTTTCCTTTGTTTATCGTGCACTGTATGAAGACGACCTGTATAGGACGTCGAAACGTCGGAATAAAATTACATTTGCCAGAAGAGCTCTACAAACTTGATATTATGCCTGGCAGCAATAGCTTATATATTGTAATGGTAAGGTTGGAAATTCTTAACTCGATCCGGGCCCTAAAGTGACTCAGTTGATAGTGTACCCATCATGCACTAGTAACGTTTGTGATTGTAATTTTGATTTGGCCCCTAACGTGACGCAGTGCATAGTACAACCGCCTTAGAATCGTAAGGTTGTTTGTTGGCATCCCAAGCCAAACCCTTGAGGTGACCCAGTGGATGTTGCATCCATTTAGGATGGCCCAGTAGTTGTTGCAGCCACTTTACAATCGTACGGTTGATAAATCATGGCTTTGTTTGCTTATAAGTATGGCCCAGAGGTTAGTGCAACCGGCTTGCAATCGTACAGATGGCAATTCATATCTCTGCTTGCCCTTTAGGATGGAGCCAGTGATTACTGCAACCGCCTTGCAATCGTATGGTTGGTGGTTATAAATTAAATTTGGCCGGTAAGGTGACCTAGTGCTTAAAGCAACCGCCTTACAACCGTAAGTTTATTTGTTATAATCCCAAGTCGGTTCCCCAAGGTGACCCTGTGGATATTGTATCCACCTTGCAGTCGTATGGTTTGTATTTCATATCCCTGCTTGCCATTTGCCTAGGATGACCCAGTAGATAGTAGAACCGCCTTTAGGAAGTGGTTAGTGGGCTTTACATGTATTACTGCTTGTAATTTCAACTTTGTTAATTTTTGTTGTCATAAGCCTGTTCACTTGTGAGGCAACAATATTGACAACAAACCTGGAACTGGTTCTGGACAGTTAGCTTCGTCATCGTCAAAGTCAAAACAGTCGTGAAATCCGTCGCATACATATTGTTCTGGAAGGCAGTAACCAGATCGGCATTGATGAAAGCCGGGTCCACATTCTCCTGTGATGTAAAAAAGTGCAAATGTCCAATGACTTACACTGCATTTTTATGTTTGTCATTTGTTTAGAAATGTGCCAAAAGTCACAGGATTTTAACTGTGCATATCTGCATTCTCTTTTTGGATATTTAAAACGTTCAAAAGCTTGGAAAAGATTCTTACTAAGCCTTTTTACATAAAGCGTTTAAGCGTAGTCAGTAGTAGGAAGATGGTCCGTAGATTCTACAGTTCCTTGCAAGACGTCCGGTTACCTTGACCTTGAAGACGTCTTAAGACTTCCGCAGGAAGTCTTGGCAATGTCTTGGTTTCCGACTTCCTCATCTTGAAGACGTCTTGAAGATCCGGACTCCCCAATTCTTGAAGATCAGGACTTCCCCTTGAAGATCAGGACTTCCTTTTGAAGATGTGACTTCCGAAGGAAGTCTTACCTTGGCGAAAGTTTCAGGTGACGTTGCTCTGCAGGTGTTTATTACGTGGAATTTCAAAGGAAGTATCGTTTTGGTGCAAGACTTGCGCAAGTATGTACCTGTGTGTGACCTTGTTTAACCTTTCCGGTATCTGTGTTCAGGTGTTGTTGACATTGGGGTGTAAGACTTTTATTCCAGAGGGAATTGCTTTTGTGTTTGTGAATGCCTGTTATCACATTTGTTTAGGTTTTGACGTAGTCAATAATATGTATTAATTTATTTGTTTGTTTGTTGCAAGAAAGCGGGTCATGGCTTTCAAACAACCGAGACAGTAAACC
>QLIY01001248.1:10975-46058 GCA_003260075.1 Phallusia mammillata | reverse complement strand
ATTTTGTGGTAAAATTTTTGTGTTTAGGGGAAATTATTCTGCCAGAATTACACTGGTCGATTAACACTGTATGAAACTATAACCAGGCCTGAAATAGATGCGCAATTTAATATGGCGTGAAGAGCAAAAACAGTTGAGTTTTGTTGAGTTTATTTCGTTTGGTGAAAGAACACATTGCAAACAATTGCATTAAAAATGGGTCGTAAAACAGTGAAGGGCACAACTGGTGGATCATGACTAAATGCACTGCAGCTACAAGCATCGCTATTTGTGTTCTTGATTAGGCTGTTAGACACGACATAAATAATTGTGTTTGTATAGTTTTGGGAATAACTTAGTTATTGTAGTTCTTAGGGAAAAATGGCAACTGAACGGTTTCGTATTGACGTTTTTTATGTGAAAGTAAATTTTGTGTACTAATTGGTCTTCCACTGACAGTTTGTACAAAGCTGAGCACGAATGAGCAATTAATGTATACTCATGCAATGTGTTCGAAAATACTGGTGAAAACATGACCTGTGGTTATGCAAAACCTATTGTTATTTAAGATGATTTAAAAACGCCAGCAACGTTGTACTTGATTTATGCAAACTTGGTACAACTTGCCTCAAAGCATTGTTTTGAAAACTGCTTTGAGGTCGATAGTTGATCGGTCCTAATAAAATGCTGTTTGCTGTGTTTCGGAATCTGAAATAGGTTGTATTGACATTTTGTGTTTATGGCAATAGTATAGTTCAACAGGCATGTCAGTCAAATTGTTATCGTTAAATTCCGGCAGAAAAATGCCAATGCTTGGACTTGGAACATGGCAGGTAGGAAGTTAACGCTTAACGGTATAATATAAACTATAAAGGCTTCAACCTTTAGTTTTTATCTGTGTTGCTGTTTCTTGTAGAAACTCTGCTAGCATGTGTAGCATATTTCATAAGGTACGTGTTCAATAAACTGATAACAACAACAACAAAAAATTACACACGAACAACATACTGATATTTGTTATGAGATACACTTTGAATTTAAACATACATTAAAATTTGAACGATTTTGTAAAGTGCAATTTTTGATGGTAATTTTCAGTCTAAACCTGGGGAAGTGAAAGCAGCTGTTGAATGTGCGATTGACGTAGGATATCGCCACATTGACTGTGCTTTAGTTTATGGAAACGAAAACGAGGTCGGAGAAGGCATTGCAACAAAAATCAAGGAAAACAAAGTCAAACGGGAAGACCTATTTATTGTTAGCAAGGTATGTCTCCGATACGATTCAGTGATTTACGGAAAGTTAAGGTACAACATCAAAGTAGCGGTAGAAGTATTGAATCAAAAGCATGGTGGTTTTGTCTAGAACAGTTTGCAGTTGACTTTTGTATGTGTATTTCAGCTTTGGAACGTTCACCACGACCCTAAGGATGTACGTGTAGGTGTCCAGAAATCACTGGAAAACCTAAAACTTGAGTATCTCGACCTATATTTGATTCACTGACCGACGGGACACATTGTGAGTGATAATATTACACAAGTCTACACTCGGACAAAACCTATTTTCTCCCCAAACATGATTTAAATGTTATTCACATAAACTTCCACTAAAATTTAAGCAATAAGTGCACTCTTTCAAAGAAAACCGAAAAACATTTTATTATAAACTTAAGTTGGTTTATTTCGCATGGTGATTAAAAAAGTAGCAGCACAATTGCATTAGATAAAGGATTATATTAAGGACATGTCTAAGATACGGGAATATCCCCCCCCCCTTTTATTATAAACTTAAGTTGGTTTATTTCGCATGGTGATTAAAAAAGCAGCACAATTGCATTAGATAAAGGATTATATTAAGGACATGTCTAAAATACGGGAATACGGGACGACGGAAATACGGGAATGGAGGTCTAAAAGGCGGGGTTACGGGAGAGACGGGAAAAGTGCCAAACTAAAAGACGGGAGAGGCGGGACTACGGAAAATCGCATATTCAAGTAGAATGAAAGACGGGACTGGGTGAAAGTTCACAGACCGTGCTTATAGCGTTAGACGGGACTACGGAAAAGCATTTGTTCGACATGACTAAAAGACGGGACTCGGTGAAAGTTCACATATAGTTCTTATAGCGCCAGACGGAACTACGGAAAACAATTGTTCGACATGACTGGGTGAAAGTTCACAACGCTTTTCCGTAGTCCCGTCTAACGCTATAAGAACTATATGTGAACTTTCACCCAGTCCCGTCTTTTAGTCATGTCGAACAAATGCTTTTCCGTAACCCCGTCTGTCCCGTCTTTTAGACCTCGATTTCCGTATTCCCGTCTTTTAGACATGTCCTTATATTAAATCGGAAATCGTTGCGAAGCGTTGTGACGGTATGAACACGAAACAGTGGAGGAGGCACTAATGGCAAGTATGTATTAGGTGGCATCAATTAGGCGGAGGCCCGTAAGGCGCCATACTTTGTCAAGGGCCATAAGATAATGCCTTTTCCAACCTTTAGACACGTGTGTCATTATGCTTTGCTTTATCGCCCCAAATGCCATTGCAAATTGATTTGTTTCTTGTTAATTTACTTTGCTTATTTTGTATTCTTTATTTGCCTTGCAGAACAATGGAAACATGTTCCCAAAAGATGAGAACGGGCAACTTATAGCTTCAGACGTCGATTATGTTGATACATACAAGGTAACTTGGGGATAAACTCTATTTGCTCTTTCTACAATTCGAACTAAAACCTCAGTGTTTCCGGTTTTCATTGTTTGTTTTATCGAAAAATACACTAACCATAATCTTACGTGTGCCGAAAATGTGCTAAATACTGAAAACACTTGCGCCAATTTAAAATAACATTCATGTAAAAATGCAAACGGTTATGGGTATTTACGTCGGGGTAGAGTTTTGTAATATTGTTTTTAAACCAAGTTTGAAACTTAATTCCTAACCAAAAACGTACTAAAAATGGTTCCCAACCTCCTCCTTTTCTAACTGCTGTTTACTTTTTGCCTAAACATATTTAACGTATAGTTTTAGTAGCCGTTTTTCTCAAATTATATTCTATGCCAAACAATAAAAGCCAATTTAAACTACAAACATCCACATTTTATGCAGAACAAAACGGTATTTTGCCTAATTTTTGCGACCACATAGTAAAGCTACTAACACCGTGCCTCATGACAAACCGTAATTTTGCGAAATTTTGATAGGTGGGGCATAGAGCTGAATTATCTAGTTAACAGCTCAATGGAGATAGAATTAGAAAAATAGTGAAACTTGTGGGTTAGAAAGTTTCAAAGTTGTGGTTTTATTGTTTTTTTGCAATCATAATATACTAGGGATGCGCCGAGCCGAGCCAGAACCCGAGTACTCGGTACCGAGCATCGCTGTTTTTAATGCTCGGTGCTCGGCCGAGCAGTTGCACAAACTGACCCGAGCGTTAAATTTGCATATTCATGCCCTGCTAACATACGTAACTAGTGTTCTAAAGCAGTGCTCTTCAATCGGTGTGCACGGTGCACCAAAATATGCACGGGGTGCACTAGTACGAAGGGGTATACAAGGGTGCATCACAAACTTTTAATGAGCCATTAATATTTGACTGTTAGGATATTAGAAAAAAGATGTGGGTTTCAAATGATGTGAGCCAAGGTAAACTTTTTTAAAACTTTAAAACGCGCACTTTATGGGCATGTACAGCTTAATAAAACACCACCGGTGACGTAAGAGACCTTGTAGAGCTAAAACGTAGAAAGGGGATTTTTCGTGACGTCATAATGCACCGAGCGTGCTCGGCCGAGCACCGAGCATTAAAGTGAGATGCTCGGTGCTCGACCAAACAGAACATTTGCAGTTTTGGCACATCCCTATAATATACCCTACCCCAACCCAAATAGCCCCAACCGTTAGCTTTCTTGGCTTTTCCCCACATAGATTTTAGCCTAATGTGGGCCTGCCGTGAGGTATGGTGTAAATTTGGTTGCCCTACATAGTTTTAACATTTTAGCTTGGAGCTAATTACAATATTATTCTAAAGGCAATGGAAAAGCTAGTGGACGAAGGTTTAGTGAAAAGCATTGGAGTTTCAAACTTCAACGAATTTCAACTCGGAAGAATCTTAAAAGAATGCAAAGTCGTTCCTGCCAATCACCAAATCGAGTTGCATCCCTATTTGCTACAGACAAATATGGTCGAATTCTGTCAGTCAAAGGGAATTTCTGTCACTGCCTACAGTCCTCTTGGATCTAACGAAAGGCCATGGTACCCATTATATCAAAATACGACTTTTAAATATTTTAGTAAATTTTCTAACTTCTTCGTTCCTCATGGCAGNACGTAACTGTACAAATGGTAAAATGTGTTATTTAGCAAGAAATGACAATTGAGGTCGAGTACTAAAATGCTGACGATGACGAAACAAAACGATCGTACAATCACGTGACAAAGTCACTCGTATGATATTTGCGCATATTTGTACTGCAATACACGAAACACAACACGTGCAAACGTTGGGTCTAAGTCATCAGTGCGTAAAATTCCAAATACAGTATTTTGTTTAAGCTAAAAACGGTTTACAATTGGCAGCATTCAACCGTCGTATTTTGGGGGGGGGGATGATTAACTTGACGAAATGCGGGACAGGTAAAAAGAAATTATATGCCTGGAACGTTCACATATACACTTGTCGCTCTGTATGCGATTTAACACCTACAAAAGTCCATAGAGCTACTAACACAAGAATTAATAGTAGAAAAGTTTGCTAATTACCGATAGATCGCGTAAAGAGCGAAGTTATTTAAATTAACCGTGAGACTAGGTTTCCTACTTCTAAATTTAACACGAAGAGGTACTAAATTTAAGATACAAAACTTGTTCATTTGGTGAATTTTATTTTTATTTTTGTCACAAGATTTTAGCCCAAACCGTATGCATTTTTACACCAATTACATTTCAAATATTTGCGAATGCTCATTGCGCCCCCTATCGGTAGAAATTGTCTGCTGTGAATTCTTGTGTTAGAAGATTTTTACATTAAGTAATTTTAGTCTCTCTCGTGTTCAAACTATTATTTTAAACTTTAGGGCCAAGGAGGGTGAACCAGTTCTTTTGGAAGATCCTAAGCTTCTTGCAATTGCCAAGAGAATCGGGAAAACAGCAGCACAAGTCCTCATCAGATTTCAGATCCAGAGAGGAGTAATTGTCATCCCTAAGAGCGTAACACCATCCAGGATTGAGAGCAATTTTCAGGTTTATTTTTGAAAAAGTGTTTTCCCTTTGTCATGTAGATTTAGTTGCTTGTGACCTGTCAAGAACGATTTAAGTCAGACGTTTAGTTTGCGGATCAAGCTTAAAAAAAAACGAAACCTGTGGTGCAAATTTAACGCCTGATGTCCCTGAATCAATACGAGGCAAGTTTTTTTGCTGATACTGAGAACAGTATGTGTACTGTATCCAGCTTGTATACTTTATTGTTTTAGTAGAAAATACCGACAAGCCTGCGTCGCATCCCACCTCAGGATAGATGTTTCCCATATGGGAGTGCTTTGTGACGGGTTAATTCGGTACGACGCCTTAATAAGTCTGGCGTACTTGATTTATATATGGATATGCCGTGATCGTTGGTCTGCATGAACGCTTCAGGGCCGATCCCAGTCATAAATTTATGTTTATCTTGACTGATTACTGGTCGACCTGGCGTTTCCCTACCTTTTGAGCTGACATGTGCACCATACGAGGCAGACAACGATGCTTGTGATTCGACTTAGACGGGTTCACTGCTGAGCTTGCCTAATACGCTGCTGTTGCGGGTTTGAAACCCACCATGAGATAGTTTTTTTATCCTGTGCTTTGCCATGAGGGAATGCTTAAGAGACCGACGTGATTTAATATGAAGCCTTCTATAGTCCTGGCGTGCTGTGACTTGTGTTGTAAAAGTCAAATTTACAAACTAGATTAAGTTGGAATCACACTCCCTTTAACAAGGATGACTACAAGTGACAATCGATATGCAATTACTTGTGTTCTATTTTAGGTATTTGATTTCGAACTTACTGACGAAGACATGAACACCATCAACTTGTTTGATCAAAACTTTCGTATGTTCGCCCTCCAGTGGTAAGTTTGCAACCAACTTTTTAAAATAAATTAAACAAGAAATAGCCGATACATGTCATTACTTTGAACCAGGGTTGCACAACTTGCCACCACGTATACGTTTAGTGGTGATATGTACTGGCGACAGTGAGTTGTCAAGTTAATAACTAAATGCTTGAGTTCGAAAACTGTTGTGAAAAAAATTGGCACGCATGATATTTATATGCAACTGGTCTAATATACTTCTGCTTAGAGTTGATAGACTTTTTTGTAGGATAACTTGTAGGTAACTTACCCATATATCAAAACTACCCACAGGTTAAAAACAACTGGTATAGGGGGTCGACATGACTTTAAACTTTAAAGTAATGGTTTGCACGTAGTATTCGTGTAATGTTTCTTTTTTTCAGGGAAATCCATAAATACCACCCATTCCAAAAGAATTATAAAGAGTAAAGCAATATGACGATGCAGTTTTACCACTGCAATTTTTATCCATGCCGCAATTTTCTTGCTTACAACATTGTAATTAAGCAGCAGTAAATTATATTCATGAAGAACTTTTCGGTGTGTATCATTTCAGCCATATTTTCATTACCGGACTGATCCGGATTTGTACTTTGAAAAAAGGATTTAAAGCTGTTGTCGCCCCAATTTCATGCCCACCATCAAATCTATGGCAGCCACAAAAGGACTTTATCCGTGTTGAAACAGTGACTGTCTTTTACTAAAGCAATCATTTAACAGTTTGCAAACGTATGGTAATTTAAACTTGTAAGAAATCCAAAACATAATCATAAAATACGACGGTTGAATGCTGCCAATTGTAAACCGTTTTTAGCTTAATCTATACAAAATATTGTATTTGGAATTTTACGCACTGATGACTTAGACCCAACGTTTGCACGTGTTGTGTTTCGTGTATTGCAGTACAAATATGCGCAAATATCATACGAGTGACTTTGTCACGTGATTGTACGATTTGTTTCGTCATCGTCAGCATTTTAGTACTCGACCTAAATTGTCATTTCTTGCTAAATAACACATTTTACCATTTGTACAGTTACGTCATCGTCACCTTTCTCGCTGTATATGTTCACATGTGTTGTAACGATATCACATACTATCTTTCTCACTCTTATTACCACTCCTGACTCATACCCAATAAACTAAGTCTAACGTTAAACGCCGTCCATTTTATCTGCCTAAGCCAGGTACGTGCAACTGTTTATCACAATGGGCCACAATTTACATGTATAACGATGCTGAGGTCCAATTTAATACATTTTGATAAAAAAAACATTTATTGCAGTGATTTCCAACCTGCAGTTCGCTCAAGGGTCCCTGGGTTGTTTCCAAGGGTCCATGAGGGAAACATTTTAAACCAGAGAGATTTCTCTTAACTTTAACTTGTAATAAAATGTCAAAAATGCCAAATAAACAACTTCCTACGATTAACGTGGAGAGTATAATACAATGGACTACTCGATGCAGTCAGCGCAGGCAACACAAATAGCTGTCGTGGGCCGTGTTTTAGCTCGCGACCATATGTTGCACGACCCTGGACTAAGCTCAGACAAACAGTAGCTCAGATAGCCAAGGACTTAAGAGCGTAAAACATCTACAGCGAAAGACACTTCTGTAGTAATAAAGTCAACCCGATCAACCTAACGTACGCTTAAGTAAAAGTAATTTCGCCACAACGTATGGGTTTTTAGAAAGTTATTAAAGATACGATCAAGCTCGTGTGTATTTTGCTTGAAATCTGTAACCATTGCCAGTGATTAATCATTCTACTCTATGAATATCACAATGCTAAAATTAGTGAGCAAATAATTATAATCAATTTTAAATAGCCCATCATAATTACACAACCTTTTAGTTGCACAAAGTTGCATTAGAGAGCCATCATCGTCCCGAAACCAAACTGTTAAATTTGCCACATTACCAGGTGATACGTAATAACACATCACATGTCCAATTTAAATTGCTTGCAAATTTGTAAGTTTCTAATTTGTAAGTTTAATTTGTAATGCTATTTCTAATTTTTTTCGAAATCCACACCAAATACTTTTATCCGGTTGGATCAACCTACGTATGGAAACGTGAATACGCTCCATTTTCGCAATTCATACAAAAAGTGTGCATATTTTTACCAAAAAAAAATGCCATTCATTCTAGATGTTGAGCTATAGTAGTAAAAAAAAATCTTTTAAACAAACTTTTTAAAAGATATAGGCTGATGACGCTACCAATAATAGCCTTAACGAAATGAAAGAGAAATGTACGCACTGGCCATACACATCATTCGTGTGCGAATAAATGCTCCACAGACTGGACTGGAGTCCAGTCTATAGCAGAATTATGGCCACAATTAACATGAAAAGCTGTATGAATGTATGTCGAATTTTGCCAAATTGGTGTTTTTTTTGTCTAAACACGAGCATACAGCAAACACGATATTTTAGGAATCTATAATTAGAATGTCTTACTTTACTTTCGTATTCTTTACACAAACTACGGTAAAGGCTTACTGGAAACGGTACAGTGAAAAAGGCCCACATAACTTCAACATACAGCTAGTGTAAAATGGGATTTAGCTTTGCGACCAAAGTACACATGAACGGATGAGAGAGTTTACATGACAAACATTAATCGTTAAACAAAACCGTCGGCGCCGTTGTTCACGAAACTGCAGCAATCAATTTCGCCGTCAGCAAAGCAACATGCAGACTTCTAGGTAATGTTCAGATAGCCTAGTCAAGTGGCCTTAAGTACCAGATATGTGTAGAAATCGTTGGACTGTCCATTTGACCACTTCCTGAGTTTCCAAATTGACTATGCGTGCTTAGTAGGCCACATGCGTGCTGTTAAAAAAGGCCTAGAGCATATTTTTCAGTCAATTGTTGTGACTAACCAGTAGAGTAAAAGATTCGAGTGCAAACGGCAATATCATTGAAGGGAGCAATTTGAAAAACTAAGTTGCATTGGACAGATTATGCATATGTTATATTTTTATCAGTATTACCCAACATAATCAAAGATTATTTATTTTATTTTATTGGCAGTGGTAAAAGTTTATTTAGTTACAAGAGTCTTGGTTAAATTTATTTACGTTTTTGTTCTAGGTTTTCTTCTGTTGTTTTTTACAAATGGTACCTGAAATTCACAACGCATCGCTGATCACATAATAGCAAAAGTCTGTCTGTACAATTTGCCTCAAAGCATTGTTTTGAAAACCGATATTTAGGTCAACAAATAGCCCGAAAAAATGAGTTAAAGAACATATTTGTTTTGCTTTCAGGTTTTTTTATATTACATTAAAATAATGCTGTAAAAGAAAGCCACAAACTCTCATGTCGTTTGCTGTGTTTCAGAATCTAAAATAGATTGTGTGTCGACATTTTGAGTTTGGCAATAGTCTAATTCAACAGGCATGGCAGTCAAATTGTTAACATTAAATTCTGGCAGAAAAATGCCAATGCTTGGACTTGGAACATGGAAGGTAGGAAGTTAACGCTTAACGGTATAAAAGCTTAAACCTTTTGCTTTTTTATCTGTGTTGCTGAATATTGTAGAAACTGTACTAGCACGTGTAGCATATTTTATAAGATACGTATTCAATAAACTGATAAAAAAGTTTACGCACGAACAACATACTGATATTCGTTATGAGATACACTTTAAATTAAAATATGTATTAAAAGATAAACTTTTTTGTAAAGTGCAATTTTTGATGTTATTTTCAGTCCAAACCCGGCGAAGTGAAAGCAGCTGTTGAATGTGGGGGGGGGGATAAAAGCTTAAACCTTAAAACTTTTTTATCTGTGTTGCTGATTATTGTAGAAACTGTACTAGCACGTGTAGCATATTTTGTAAGGTACGTATTCAATAAACTGATGAAAACTTAAAGTTTACGCACGAACAACATAATGATATTCGTTATGAGATACACTTTAAATTAAAATATATATTAAAAGATAAACTTTTTTGTAAAGTGCAATTTATGGGGGGGGGGTTTAGCTTATGGAAACGAAAACGAAGTAGGAGAAGGAATTGCGACAAAAATCAAAGAAAACAAAGTCAAACGGGAAGACCTATTTATTGTTAGCAAGGTATGTCTTTGATACGGTTCAGTGATTTACGGAAAGTTAAGGTACAACATCAAAATAGCGACAGAAGTTTTGTCTTGAACTATTTGCTGTTACCTTTTGTATCTCTGTTTTAGCTTTGGAACGTTCACCATGACCCGAAAGATGTACGTGTAGCGGTCCAGAAATCACTGGAAAACCTAAAACTTGAGTATCTTGACCTGTATTTGATTCACTGGCCGATGGGATACATTGTGAGTGATAATATTATACAAGTCCAAAGGCGGCCAAAGCCTATTTTCTTTCCAAACATGCTGTAAAAGTTTTTCACTTTTTTTTTACTTTCATAAAGTGCACTTTTTAAAGAAACGTGTACGTGATCATAAAGTTGGGTTAGTTTCATTTCTGGTTACAGAAACTGCAGCACATTTGCACCAGAAAACGATTATATTTCGAACAGGAAATCGTTGCGAGGCGTTGTGATGTTATAAACACGAAACAGTATAGGGAACAATTAATGGCAACTGTGTTTAAGGCTCTGCAGCTACACTGTTATTATTAGGCGACCTTAAATAAGAGGAGAGGAAGGGTTCGGGGTAAATATTGCCAATAGGCCGCCATGTTTTGTCAAGGGCGATAAGGTAAAGCATTTTTAAGCCATCAGACGTATTGAAGTGTCACACTTGTGTCATTATGCTTAGCCTTGTCGCCCTGAATGTCATTGCCAATTGATTTGTGTTTACTTTGCAGAACAATGGAAACATGTTCCCAAAAGATGAGAACGGGCAATTTATTGTTTCAGACGTCGATTATGTTGATACATACAAGGTAAATTGGAAACTCCATTTGCTCTTTTTTACTTCTGTTAGCACTAGCGCTAATTTTAAGCATATTTCTGCAAAAATGCTAACGTCTCAGTCATTGACGTTGGGGTATGAAAGTACCAAGCTTTTTTTGAAACATGATTCCCGAAAATACTAAAAATAGTTCCTAGCCTGCTCTTATCGAACTGCTATTCACTATTTCGCCACCTGAAGCTATTTAACATTTTACAAAACGCTTTTTTTCTTTTGCGCCTGGAAAGTTAAACATCATACTTCACGTTAGACCCGCATTTATGGAAAATTTGATTTGCTAGCATTTATTTAGCAGCCAAAGTGGTAGTGGGGTTAGGAAGTAAATTTTTGAAAATTGTAGGTTTCAAAGTTAGTTTTATGGGGGGGGGGGGGGGCTAGCATTTATTTAGCAGCCAAAGTGGTAGTGGAGTTAGGAAGTAAATTTTTGAAAATTGTAGGTTTCAAAGTTAGTTTTATTGTATTTTAAATAATAGTACCTTCCCCCAGTCAAATAGCCCTACCCGTCAGCAGTTTTTGTCGTTTTCAATGGGTGCAACTGCTTTTTGTGCCACATATCGGATTTTAGCTAAATGTGGGGGTGCCGTGTGGTATGGTGTAAGTAGATTTTCCCCAAATAGTTTTTACATTTTAGCTTAGAGCTAATTACAATATTATTCTAAAGGCAATGGAAAAGCTGGTGGACGAAGGTTTAGTGAAAAGCATTGGAGTTTCAAACTTCAATGAATATCAAATCAACAGAATCTTAAAAGAATGCAAAGTGGTTCCAGCTAACAATCAAATCGAGTTGCATCCCTACTTGCTACAGACGAATATGGTCAAATTCTGTCAGTCAAAGGGAATTTCAGTCACTGCCTACAGTCCTTTAGGATCTAGCGACAGGCCATGGTACCCATTACTTTAAATTCTGACCTTTAAATTCTTAAATATTTCTTTGATTTTTGAGGAAAATCTACTAACACCGTACCGCATGGTAGCCCTACATTAAGCTAAATTTCGATAGGTGGCGCAAAGAGCATTAACACTTATTTAAAACGATTTATGGCTGTTTGAGTTGAGGAAAGCTATCATCATTCCTACCGTAAAATTTTGAAAATCTTATTTTCTAACTCAAACCGTTTTTAGCTGTTAAACTTATCTTCAGCTCTTTCCGCCACCTATCGAAATTAAGCTGAATGTAGGTTTGCCGTGAGGTATGGTGTTATGCTGTGAGGTATCGCGCGAACTCAATACGATATTGGGATTCCATCCGTTTTTCTCATCAAACACTTTTGATTAACTTGGCGAAGTGGGACGGATGGGAAAGTAGCGATTGTATGCTTAAAACGATTACATATCTATCTTGTGCATATGATTTTACAGCTACCGAAGTTCGTCCGCAATCACGTCGTTAGAGCTCCTGACACAAAAATAACAGTCGAAAAGTTGCTAAATACCCATAGATGGCTTAAAGTGCGCAGATATGTAAATTAACAGTGAGACTGGGATAGGGTTATAAGGACAAAGTTTAACACAATCATCTAGTTCTATGGGATTATTTGTTATTATTAATAAAACCCTAGAGCTCAAAATGTCGTGTTTACACAAATTACATTTCAAATATTTGCGAATACCCCTATCGGTATTTAGCAAACTTGTCTGCTGTGATTTCTTGTGTTAGGGGGGGGGGGGAGACTAAATTTAACACAAGCAGCTAGTTCTATGGGATTATTTGTTATTATTAATAAAGCCCTAGAGCTCAAAACGTCGTGTTTACACAAATTACATTTCAAATATTTGCGAATACTCGTTGCGCCCCCCCTATCGGTATTTAGCAAACTTGTCTGCTGTGATTTCTTGTGTTAGTGGATTTGCCAGTCAAGTAATTTAGTCTGTCCTCACTGGTTCAAACTATTATATATTTTTAACTTTAGGGCAAAGGAGGGTGAACCAGTTCTTTTGGAAGATCCTAAGCTTCTTGCAATTGCCAAGAGAATCGGGAAAACAGCAGCACAAGTCCTCATCAGATTTCAGATCCAGAGAGGAGTAATTGTCATCCCTAAGAGCGTAACACCATCCAGGATTGAGAGCAATTTTCAGGTTTAAATTTAAACATTTAACTACAGGTTTAAGTTACGTGCTTATGTTAAACAATTTGTTTCATATTGTCAATCAACCACTCAATTTTTATTTTGTGTACAGCGCCCGTAAATATTCGCAATAATTTACAGTAAACAGAACGTGGTTATAACGTGTAGCTGACCCCAACTACTTGAAATAAGTAATGTAGAGGTAGTTACTTATGACGTGTTGCTTACGATGTGTTAGTTTAGGCCAGTGGTTCCTAAACTATGCGCCGCGGCACACTGGTGTGCCGCCAGATGTCATTAGGTGTGCCGCAAAAAATATTGAAATTAAAATCAATCAAGTAGAGTAGTAGTACCAGGTGCTTAGACCACTAGGCCAACATGCTCCACGTCTCTGAGATGTTCAACTAGGCTATTTAACTATGAGAGTGACCTGTATAGCGGCTTTATGACCTCATAGTTACTGCCTTTGTCAGCTAATTTGCTGTGCCATTTTAACAAAGTTATTAAAATTTTATTAAAAAAAATTAAAAAGGTATATTTTTTATTCAAATGTTCAAAGTGCGCCAAATAATTTTTGTTTTTTCTAAAGTGCGCCTTAAAAGAAAAAAGTTTGGGAACCACTGGTTTAGGCTATACATTTATTTTGCGGATGAGCCTTCAATATAATACCGAACCTTTGATGCAAATTTATCGCGACTTTCAGTCATAATAAACTGAATTGGTACGAAGCATGTTTTTTCCGGTATTGATACCCGCCTTATGTGTTGCGTTCAGCCTATATACTCTCTTGTTTTTGGTGGAAAGTTCTGAACAAAGGTTTTGTCCTGGCATCAGTCCTGCAGCTTTCATGCAGACCATACTCAGTACGCCATTCCTATTAAAGGTGTGACACTGAATAAAGCTTGTGATTCGACATTCGGCGGGCTTAAGACCGAGCTGTGTTGCTCAAATTCGAATCCCACCACTGGCTGGATTTTTCTAAGCTTCGCCTTGCCATGTGGGAATGCTTGGTAGCCGGTTGATTTAGTACGACGCCTTCAATCGGCGTGATGTACAGTGATTTGCATATGAATGTCCCGTGGTCGCTGGTCATCATGAACGCTTCAGGACTGATCCCATTTATGAATATATGTTTATCATAACTGATTGCTGGGCAATGTGGCGATCCCCAACTACGAATTAGCTGGGATGTGCTGCTGCAGAGAGAACGGCGAGAGAACGGTGCCTGTGATTTGCCTTTCAAAAGCTATGTCACTGAGCCAGTGTAGTTCAGTTAGTAGAGCGCGATTATCGAAAATACTCTGACGGGGTTTCAATTCCGCCGCAGGCTAGATCTTTCTGGTCATGCTTAAGGCCCGGCTTAAATTAGTATGACGTCTTCTATAAACCTGTCGCGGACTATGACATAGTTCGCTAAAAATCAAATTTACAACCTCCATGAAAGATGGAGTTGTACTCACTTTAGCAAGGATGATTGTAAGTGGCAATCGGTATACTATTTGTGTTCTATTTTAGGTGTTTGATTTCGAACTTACTGACGAAGACATGGAAACGATCAACACGTTTGACCACAACTTCCGTGGCTGCGCCCTCCAGTGGTGAGTTTTCAAACAACCTTAATAAATATGTGGAATAAGAATTGGCCGATATATGTCATAATAAAAACCAGGGGTTCACTACTTACGTTTGAAAACGATGTGTACTACTGATATTGGATTGACAAAAGTTGTTTACTAATAACTTGGCATATAAAACTGGTTCGAAAGGAATATTTTAAGGAATGCGGGGTATTTATATGCAACAGGTCAAACAGACTTATGTTTTGTGTTGATAGACTTTTTTGTGTATATTGACTTGACAGTGGCGTGTAGTGCATTCGGAATGGGTGATGCAGGCGTCAGTAACGTTACGTTGTGTACCGCTGGTTTATAGCATGTAGCAGTGACCTTTTTAGCGTTACCGCTGAGAATTAACACATGAATTTTATTTACCCCTTTTCACAAACTAAAAACTTCTATTATGATGTTATATGGAAGAAAAGCCCCATGAAACTTAAGAATGATAGTGTAACTTCCCCTGGAAAATATCTACAGGTTAAAAACCACCAGCATAAGTCGCTCGGCATGACTTTAAAGTGTATTTACGTGATGCTTTTTTCAGGGTGACCCATAAATACCATCCATTCCAAAAGGATTACAAAGAGTGAAGCAATATGACGATCCAGTTTTACCACTGTAATTTTTGTCCATGCCTCAATTTCGAATACCTACGCAAATAAATGATCCCTGGCAAGAACTTTGTGCTTTCAAAAATTCAGACAAAATTCAACGAAAATAAACATGCATATAGTTAATATTGTTATCCACATTTTAGAAATCTCTTCTTGCAAACGGATTGTGGGTACCGGCGTTCCGAGCTTCAAGGTCTTTATCAGGTTAACAGGCACTAGTTTGTTTTGATCCTGACTTTACACGCCACATTTGTGATTTTCATCTTTGAGACAAATTTCGGGCTCTCGAGTTTAGGTCGGAAACAATTTCGTACCCGCTTACAACATTGTTATAGGAAGCTGCAGAAAAATATATTCTGGAAAAACTTATCGTTAAAAGCGTTGCTGTAAACACTACGCTTATGGCTGGCCCAGAGTTGTAAGTCGTGTCTGACGCCAAATCATTTTTTGTCGCGTTTTCACTGACGTTTAGGTCTGATGCAGCTTTTTTAAACCGGGTTTTGTGCGGGTTTTTGTCTTGTACTTTCGGGATTAAAAGGACTTTAGACTTGTTCGAACAGTGACTGTCTTTAAAAAAAGTAATCGTAACGGTTTGCAAACGTAGGGTAATTTAAATATGTTTTAAATCAGAAACCTAGTCGCAAAATACGACGAAGGTTAAAGGCTGTCAATTGCAAACGGGTTTAGCTAAGTCTGCAGGAATATTGTAGCAGAAATTTTGCTTGTGTCAATTAACAGGCTTTTTGCCATTTTGTTCCAATTTGTAATCACACTTTATAAATGAAATACACTCACTTTAAACTTTGTTACCACATGTTGATTGTTTAAAGGGGCGTAAAAAATATCTGATTTGATATACATTAGACAATTTTGTAATGTCTTAAGTTTTCTTGATACCATTTGACAAAGGTTTTTTTTTTCGTTTCTCCCTTTTGAATTTAATGTACGCAGCATTTTTTTTGGATAACTTTAATATGCAAAATTATTGTAGCGGTGAAACACATTTTTTTCTGCAATCAAAGTTTTGTTATTGAATTAACGAACCTAAAGTTTAGGCCAAACTTGGAATATGGGTTTGTTATCCGGGATAAAGAACATAAAGTATAAAGAAGTACTATTCATTCAGAAAACTATACCGATTGAAGAGGAAAAAAACTCTGCAAATACCTAATTCTTCAAATTACGCTCTTTCTTGTTGGGTTTATGAATCGCGCGATTGTATGCGGAAAATTAAATCTTCTGTGTTAGGTGCAAATAGTACAAAGTCCAAACGGTCACACCAATTGGTGCCAAGCCAGTCGAGATTACACATAGTTTATTCAGTGACAAAAGAATCTTACTATAGATTAGTAGTACGTTATTATGAGCTAACTTCGCTTGAGAATTATGCAATAGTGCATGGGGCAACATCTGTCCAACTAGTTGCTTATAATTTAGGTGTAAACTCTGATAGTAAGTTTTGTCCAACAATGTTTTAGAGCTCACAGGTGTTTAATTATCGATTGGGCAGAGCTTTTGGTTCATAAACTTGAATTACATTAGTAGAAAGTGTACCTTGATTTCTACACCAGCTTGCAGCACAGTGTGAACGGTGACAGCAAAGTAATGGAACTTATAAGCTCGTACCTAAAGCGATTAATCCCATGCAATAAGCAATGACCTGGTAGTTAAACAATTAAAAAATCAAATAAAAATCAACTGTTTAAGCTCATAGAAATAACATAAGTTTAAGCTCAATAATGTGTACTCTTACGCAATCGTCCTGAATCACGTGTGCTCAATAGGGACGGTTCTAGTCGCGAACACACAATCTTTACTAACCGTGACAATTGATTTTCGCACCTGTAATATTATCCAAACATTTTCACGGGTCTTTGAAAAAGCTTAGTCACACTGACGTCGGCGTTTAAGCAGTGTGGGTACAAAAGGCGGGAGCTTAAGCATGTTTTTCCAGTTTTCAAATCTGTCATATATGATTGTATTACTGCTCGTTCCGAATAAAAGGTAAGGAATTTAAGTGCTTTTAATTAGGTTACAGTTCTTAGAATTGGAAATTTTGGACTAACAGTGTTACATTTTGTTGCAAATTGCGGATTGGCTAGCCCTAGTCCGCATTTCGTATTGAAACTCTTTTATTACCAAAGTTACGCCTAACATGGTATGTATAGTTCTAAACGCTTTAATTGTCGATTAGGGTTACGTTTTTAGTTGCTAAACACCTAAAAAGGGAGAAAATACTAAGCGCAGTGTGGATCGCAGTCCAAATTCTCTCATTGGTAAAGGCGAAAACAAAAACATAAAAGTAATTGAACAAAAGCACGTACCAAAAACATTTGACCATTGCTAACGGTTTTGGCTGATGGAAAAATTCAACTGGTATACGTCAGGGCAGCGGTTAGGCTTTGGTTGGGTAAAACATATTTGCTGCTCGCTTATAGCAGTTTTACGAAACTGTTGTTGTCTTATAGTTGATGCAGTGGAAGCAATTGGGTATGCAGTAAAATTAATTTATAAATTCGAAATAGAGTTTGTAAACTATTTCAGCTGGCATAAATCACTCAATATGTGCTTTTACATACATAATCGTCTTGAACCACGTACGTGCGCTTGATATGAACGAATTTCATTGCGAATATACCACGCACAAACTATAGCTTACTGTAATCTTGAGTGAGACTGTGTCCTTGTGAGAAATGAATTGTCAAAAATGTCAATACTAGACAACGACCAAAAGTGTTTTGCACCGGTGATTTTGTTCAAATATTTACATGGGTCAATGAAAATGATTAATCACGGTGACGTCGGCTTTTTAGCATGAGGTATAAATGGAGGAAACTGGCGCATATGTGCGAAACAAATCTGTTGAAAGACATCTGTAATTTCTGTTTCCTAATTGTAGGGGAAGGATTAGTTGCTTTCTCGAAGTGACAGATAACAATGCAGCTAGTGTAGATGTAGCTGTGGGACTATGAAAGAGTTTCGCGCTGAATTTAAACAGATATCTTACCGGTTCTTGAAGTTGATTGCGTTCAAATTTTCCTCAACAGGCTCGTGTAATTGAGAACTGCTCGAAACTTTTGAACACCCATGAAAATCTATGCTGAGCATATAAAACTGCGTTCGCGCACACAATGACCCTCAGTGTACACAGGCAGCTAGCGTGTATGACCAGACAAATGGAAAATTACAGGGAACATTATTCGTTGCTTTACGAATGTAAATCTGATTTTAGTGTGCACAGAAACATAAGTATTTTAATTTATACTGTATTGAAGTTGGTCAGAAGTCCAAGGTTATAATCAAGATGTCGGCAACCACATTAAAACTGAATACTGGTGCTACAATGCCTCTTATTGGACTTGGAACATGGAAAGTAAGTTTAACTTGTAAGTTTTTTTGCTGAAACTTATACTTTGTTCGCATCAGTACGTTTTGTAAGATAATAACTTCCAAAAAGCTGTAACGCGCTAAGCAAGCCTACGTGTAAGACACAAAAACAACACAAGTTTGCTTACTTTACCGAATTGATTAAATTCATCAAGTACTGTACATTATAAGGCAGTTATCTGATGTTGTTTGTCTAAGGAGTTGAAAAGTACAAATTCGATTCATTGTACATTTGATTCCCCATTTTTTGACATGGCTTTGTACATAGGCAAACTCAATCAAAAAATACTCGAGAATTGGATTTGCAGTCAATTAAAACTGTTTTATTTTCGCATTTGAATCTTGACACTTAGACTAAGACCACTTTATATGTGTACATTGGAACTCTTAACAGTCCAAACCAGGCGAAGTACAAGCCGCAGTTGAATGTGCCATTGATGTGGGATATCGTCACATCGATTGTGCGTTTATTTATCTAAATGAACAAGAAGTTGGTGCTGGGATTGAAACCAAAATCAAAGCGAACAAAGTCAAACGAGAAGATTTATTCATCGTCAGCAAGGTAAAAATAATAAGTCATACTGAGCGGATTATTGCACGTTTTTGCTCAAATCACCTACGTTACACTGGGAAATTTTTTTAAAAAGGTGATATGATAAACTTTCTTGCCATATTTGAAACATTCCGGTTAAAATAAACAGGGTCAAACCAGTTTAAAACTAGAATATTCACGCGAAAACCTTTTTTGACCCCCAAAAGTCGAAAAAACGGAACTCCTTAGGTTATTGGGTTATTTTCAAAAATCGGGTCAAAATTTTCGATTTTAAAATCCGGTTTAAACCGGTTTGAAGGTTCGGCAGGAGGTAGAAACCCGCAAAAAACAGTTTGAAACCGGAACATTCCGGTGAAAACCCACCTTAAACAGGATTTTCCTTAGGTTTTTTTCGAAAATCGGATCCAAATTTTGTGTCCCCGATTCTGGTTTAAACCGGTTCGGAGGTTCAGTAGGAGGCAGAAACCGGTCAAAACCAGTTTAAAACTGGAATATTCCAGTGAAAACCCACCTAAAACCGGATTTTTCTTCAAAACTTTAGGGACAGAAATCCGGTGGTTTTTTTCGAAAATCGGGTAAAAATTGTATGTTCCGGATTACGGTTCAAACCGGTTCGGAGGTTCGGTAGGTGGCAGAAACTGGCACAAATCAGTTGAAAACTAGAATATTTCGGTGAAAACCAACCTAAAACCCTATTTTTCTTCAATTTTTTGAGGACCGAAAATCGAAAAAACGGAAAGGCTATAGCCGTAAATACAGTTTGTGTTGACTTAGACAAGAACCTTTTTGCTTGTAAGTCTTTTTGCGTGCTTAAGTTTGACTGTGCCCACGTTTAAGAAGGATATTTATTCTTATCTGATTAGTTTGATTTGCTTAAGCGATGACCGTCATGTGCTGATCATTTGTATTAACTTCCAGTTATGGTGCACTCACCACGACCCGAAGGATGTCCGCCCGGCTCTCATGAAGTCCTTATCAAATCTGAAACTCGACTATTTGGACATTTACCTGATGCATAGTCCGATTGGATTTGTGGTAAGAAGCTATATAGCAACATTAAGATCTGCTAATCTCTAGAACCTTTTTTTAACATAACTTACATGATAAACTTTTCCTTCAACTTTTACCAACGTGATTTAAACTATTGTGTGTTTTGTAGCACGACCAGTTACAAAAGCACAACGGTTTTACTTTACGTAAATTTGCATGTAAATCACGGGTCTTCAACACGCGGCGGGCCACATCTGGATTGGTGTAGCGTGCAGTATCAGGGCAATATGTGTGGATATAAATTTATAACACCTATAATGTTTTTAGAATAATGGAAACCTAATGCCTAGAGACGAAGAGGGAAATTATATTTGCACTGACGTGGATTATGTTGATACATGGAAGGTGAGAGTTATACAGTGGGGGTCTTATAATCGCTACAATTGGTTGAGTAATAGCAAATTCTCCAAAGTTTTTTAAATATGTTTAACTGGACCTTTTAATTGTTTCAAAGGCGATGGAAAAGCTGGTGGATGAAGGTTTGGTCAAAAGCATTGGAGTTTCAAACTTCAACGAATATCAAATCAACAGAATATTAAAAGAATGCAAAGTGGTTCCAGTGAACAATCAAGTCGAACTTCATCCATACTTGGTTCAAAAGGATTTGGTCGATTTGTGCCAAAAGAACAAGATTACTTTAACTGCTTACAGTCCCCTTGGCTCGCCGGATAGACCTTGGTACGCTTCCTAAACTATCTCGCACCTGCGAATGCGCCCAACATTGGTTTTCTACATCGCTTTAAAAACTCATAGCCGTTCTCTTTATATGCTGTATTCATGTCTTATAATTTTTTTAAAATGATAATCATATCTTGCAATGTTTACGAAAGTGCTAAAAATAATTGCCACTGTAGTACACTGGACCTCATGTCATAGTGCACTGGTGTACCGCTGCACTGTGGTCTTAAACTGAGTAATAGTCCCTATTTTTACGGCCAACAGGGATACCAGTAAAGATCCAGTTCTGATGAAAGATCCAAGCGTCGTAAAAATTGCTGAAAAACACGGAAAGTCTCCAGCTCAAGTTCTGATTAGGTTTAACATTCAAAGAGGAATCAACGTCATTCCAAAGAGTGTAACCCCGTCCAGAATCAAAAGCAATTTTGAGGTGAGCAGAATGTGGTAAAAATGATTCTAATATAGAGTCAGTACAAAGGCTGGTTTATTTTATTTTATTCCAATATTTTGTTATGAAGGCTTTAGCGGGTTCAACCTTGATGCGCCAATTGTGGGGGGGGGGGACCCCATCCAGAATCAAAAGCAATTTTGAGGTGAGCAAAATGTGGTAAAAAATGATTCTATTATAGAATCAGTACAAAGGCTGTTTTATTTTATTTTATTCCAAGATTTTGTTATGAAGGCTTTAGCGGGTTCAACCTTGATGCGCCAATTGTACGCTCAACATTTTCGCACCCAAAGACGTTTTCAGATTGACTTTTGTAGCTTCGGTGATTTTTGCAATTAGGCCTATGTTGCTGTGTTCTTTTTAGCCAAGCTAGCTAAACTTGCTGTACTCAAACCACCTTTGAAAAACTTCCGCTAGTCAAATCAAAACCAAACCGTTAAAGTTTTATTCCAATTCTTTCGATAGAAAACCCGTTCACAACAGCGTTTGGTGTATCAATAAAGTCACTATTTACAGACTTTGAAACAGGGTAGAAAAATTGTTGGTTTTCTCTCCAGGTCATGACTTTTGAGTTGGACCAGGCGGACATGAAAACCTTGCTTTCATTGGGACGCAACTTTCGTTTTTGTGGAGCACAAGAGTAAGTTCATTTTTGGAGTTGTTTCAACTGATTGATTTGTTTACCTTTTAAAGTATCTTTCTACAGTTTTTAACTTTATTTTACAACGTCTTTCAATTTTGAAAATTTTAAACAGAATAAGCCAGCATAAATTACACAAGTTTTTAAACAATATTTGTAAATTTTAAGTTACTCGTGCATAAAAAGGCAAATAGTATCATCAGAACGTTGGAAGTGTAAGATTTGATTTGTCTGATCACAACATAGGCACTTTTTTCTGCTGAAGAAACGCACAGTTTTTATTTCGGACTTATAATAAGTTATTTATTTGTTTTACAGGGTAAAGCACAAGTACTACTCTTTTAGAGAGAACTATAGCGAATAAAAAGAGGAAACTCCGGAAATATCTAATTTTGATACTACAACACGTTGCTACTTTCAACATGAGCTGATATTAATTAAGGTGTTCTTTCGATGGTTTCATTAAATGCGTAAAATAAAATCTCTCGGTGAACTCAAGTCTATAGTATATAACAAGCCGAGTTCTTCGTTGATTTAGTGTAGTATTCACAAGTTGAGAAACTTTAGTGAAGGGGACCAAAGCTATGTGTTATGGTCTGCAAAAAATTTAGTCATAAAAAGGTGTTTTACCACTGAGGTGTCAAAAGTGAGTTTACAAATAAAGCCCTTTTCACAACAACTTTGCGTTACATTTATCCAAATAAGTTACTTTAAAATGTGATTTCATTATGTGTTAAAAGTGAGTGAACAGTTGGAATCTGAAACCTACTTTCTCGTCCTTAACCCAAAACAAATGGCCTAAATGCGTTTGTGCATTCTAAAGCTCTCATCAACGTGAAACAAACCCTCGTTTGACACAACACAGCTACATAACAATTGTTTATTTGCGTGGACACAATGTTAAAAAATAACAATACGTAAAAACACACAATTATCGTAAAGTTGAATTATAAGGTTTAGTAATTTTGAATGAGATTAAAATAATTATTCCTTGTAGTTTTCACGGAATGGGAAGTACTTGTTGCTCGCAGCTCTAAACAAAAATGAAACAAACAAAAGCATTTTAAATTCAAAGCAAAAAAATATATTTTTAAAAGCTGAGCAAATTAGTTAGGTAAACATTTTTCACCTATTCAAACCTACATACTGATGTAATGATAAGAAATGCAAAACAGTTACTATTTTTATTGCATTTCGGGCTCGAATAGTGTATTATTTATAAGAAGCAAGCTGGATATTCCTAAAGAGGGGGGGGGGGGGGGGGGGGGGGGGGGGGGGGGGGGGGGGGGGGGGGGGGGGGGGGGGGGGGGGGGGGGGGGGGGGGGGAAAAAACTTTTTAACAAAAAAAACTTTTAAACAGCTAAACAAATTGAATTGAAATTCGGTCGAACATGATGTCTTTTCGAGCAACTTTTTGGTCCATCTGAATCTAAATTCTTGTGTGGTTCTAGGCAGTGGTGGGATTAAATTTTTTTGTCAGACCGTTCTATTATAAAAGTCATATTTGCTAACCGGTTCGCTAAACTCATACAATTTTGTAAGACGGTTCTATAGAACCGGTGCGAACCGACTGAATCCCACCAATGGTTATAGGTATTATATACGAGCGAATGATAAATTGGCAAATTTGAGTTTACTACTTTTAGGTCTGCAAACTAAGTGTCATATATATGGCCCACACATATATCAGCGTATTAGGAGTTTCATACAGACTTACGGCAGAAATGTGCATGCTCGATAGCTCGTTTTCATTGAGCGAATCACCTTTTCATCATCGGCGCTTAGCTCAAAGTCGAACACCTGCAAAGGTAAGATACACTTCAGACACAAACTTGATAAGATAGACTTCAGACACAAACTTGATAAGATAGACAAGATAGACAACATAATGCTCAACAAGGTTTTAACGTTGCGCAGTTATTTACGAATGAGTGGTTCTAGTGCTTGTGTTGCTATGCTTTTCTCCACAAAGCAAAAATGAACTCACTTCAATCAGCATTTTTTGGGGGGGGGGGTTCTAGTGCTTGTGTTGCTACGCTTTTCTCCACAAAGCAAAAATGAACTCACTTCAATCAGCATTTTTTGCGTGCAAGATGTGAGACACACTTTCGCTAATATTTTTTGAATTAAAATCTCCTGCTTGCAGTTACCCCATTAAACATGTAAAATGGTAGCCAATATGCCAGAAAATATGAATTGGTTTGATACACGCATTATATTTTTAAGATGCCAAAAATAACGAGTGTTCTGTATGTGTAAAAATATTTAAATTTACCCCCAGAACAGGGCGTTTTACCGTAATGTGTGACTTTCACATAAGGTTGAAACAGAAAATGACATGCGCATTACGTATTTCACGTCGAAGCTATAACTGAGTCGGCGTGGCCCGTTAAGAACTCCATTACTGACCGACTTTGGTTCCAAAGTTAACAGTGTTTAATACCCAGTATGCCATATATGGTATCTAATGTTTCTTTTAAGGCAACAAAAAATTGAAAAAACGATTTGAGAATCGTGATATTTGACCTGGATGTTGCTTTCAATCCTGGATGGCGTAACGCTCTTCGGGATAACGTTAATTCCTCGTTGAACCTGAAAACGGATCAGAACCTGAGCGGGACTTTTCCCCAATCTCTCGGCAATTTTTAGGATCTTTGGGTCTTCAAGGATATTTGGCTCCTCTTTCGTTACCCTTTGGAAAAAGATAAAACAGTTTTTATTTCATACGCAAGGGCTTAAAGCAGTGGTTCTTAACCTTTTAATTTATTTCTCCTGGTAAAACCAGACAAACTTCACTTCTTTTCTTTGTATAGTACCAAAAAGACTGAATATGACACCCCAACTAAAAATGACAAATGTAATTACCCCCTGAAAAAGTCAAATTACTCCTTTGGAGGTATTTTTTTCCCAGGTTAAGAACCACTGACTGTAAGAATAGCAATTACTAACAGAAAATTTGTCAAAAAGTGGCATAAAACATTTCCACTTGAACCTAAACTTTTAACTCTTGTCACCATTGATCATTTTTCGATTATTTTATTAGATGCTACTATTTTTTGGAAACGTTAATCGCATGTTAATCGAAAGAGAATTTTCTTCTTATTTAAGTTTTAACGTTTATTGTTTACTAAAATCAGTTTACCAAGGTCTATCGCGGGATCCCAAGGGGGGGGGGTATTATTTTATTAGATTACTTACTGAAGTTTTAATGCTTATTGTTTACTAAAATCAGTTTACCAAGGTCTATCGCGGGATCCCAATGGGCTGTATGCCGTCAAAGAAATTCCATTTTTTTTGCAGAGCTGAACCATGTCTTCTTGTAGCAAATACGGCTGAATTTCGATTTGGTGATTAGCAGGAACCACTTTGCATTCTTTTAGGATTCTTCCGAGTTGAAATTCGTTGAAGTTTGAAACTCCGATATTTTTTACCAAACCTTCGTCTAACAACTTTTCCATCGCCTAAAGAATGTTTTTTAAGTTTAATATATCAAGCTAGGGGTTTCAGGTTGGTTTAAGCTCCAAACTGGTGCTAAAACAAGCTTGCTTCAGTCCCAACTTTAAACTAGGCCATTTCTGAGTTGTAATGTCACCTTAGAAAATCAAACTTCCGGGCCTGATTCGGATTTCATTTCAGAAAAAAATCGGGTTTACACCTTCAGGTTCAAGGGGGGGGGGATAAGTTTAATATATTAAACAGTTTCATTTGTATACACTTGACCTATATTGGCTTATAAAAACATATTAAAGATGAACTGAAGAAACCTCATAGCAGAATAGTAAGCAAGCCAGGGGTTCAGGTTGGGTTAAGCTCCAAACTGGTGCTAAAACAAGCTTGCTTTAGTCCCAACTCCCAACTTTAAACTAGGCCATTTCTGAGTTGTAATGTCACCTTAGAAAATCAAACTTCCGGGCCTGATTCGGATTTCATTTCAGAAAAAAATCGGGTTTACACCTTCAGGTTCAATTAAGGCCCCATTTTGGACTCTTATACAACTCATTAGTTGCAGATGTAACATTGGCCACAAATCACTAAAACTATGTCAAAGGGGATAGTTCAGTGCTTCTCAACTCGTTTTAGGCCATGGACCACCGGCCCAGTTAAAATAAAATCGTGGACCATTTCATTTTTGAGCAAGTTTGAAGTACGCATACGAAACAACCATTTGAACTTGAAACATAATTCTTGTAAACCGATTTTCGAGAAGTGAGATACAATTATTAACAGCTAACATTTTGATGCTCTTTTCAACATGTAATATGCAATCATCTCTAGTTTAATACTTAATTTAGTGGACGTCTTGTGGACCACCCAAAATGTCATGATGGACCACTAGTGGTCCATGGACCACCAGTTGAGAACCACTGGGATAGTTGAACAGAAGACTTAGATAAAAAGTATTGAGGGCTGTTGCGAACGCATAAAACCAACGTAAAAAAATATCCATGTAGCGGCGAGATTGCACCAATAAATGAACTGACATAGAAGACGGCCTTCCAAGGGTTTTACTTAAACATTTTTGTTTCTACTTAATAAAGCAGTTCTGGGATAAAATTTTGTGCAAACAAACCATGTTACCTTATATGTTTCAACATAATCTACGTCGGCGTTTATCAGTTGCTCTTTGTCGTCCCTCGGAAAAATCTTTCCGTTATTCTGTGCAACAAAATTTCATGAAATAGGATAGGAATTTATACCACATAGCGTAACCTAAGTATCGACTCACTGCAAACGCCATTGGCCAGTGCATGAGATACAAGTCGAGGTAATCGAGTTTGAGATCTCCCAAGGATTGCATAAGTCCTGAACGCACGTCCTTTGGGTCATGATGGGTGTTCCAAAGCTGTAGATAAATAACACGAATGTATTGAATTATGAGTATATTTTATGTTTAGTTTGAAACACAGTGTACTCAGTCAAAAGCTCGATAAGATACTTGGATAAATAAGCTGTTGCTGCCAGGCTTAATACTAACCTATAAGATGATATACTTGGATTTACTTTCCCGTAAGCAAGTTGACACCAATGACAGAAAAGGCGTTCTAAGGTTAAATATGACAACTACATTGTATAACAAGTCCGCAATTTAAAGTTCTCTTCAGTCGTAATATGGTTAAAGGTTAAATATAAATCGCCAAAACCAATCATCTTACTTAAAAAATTGACACGGCCTACATTGAAGAGCCAGAGGAAACACATTTTACCAAAACAAAAATGTTCTCAACCGAGTATATAAATTTCACATACTTTGGTTGAAAATTTAAGCAAACTTTTTTCAAACATGTCTAAATGGTTTGTCAAAAACACTGCGATCAAATTCCGAATTTCGCAAAAGTTTATTTGACAGACAAAAGAACGGCAAACTGTGGTGTACTTTGCAAACAAGAAGTTATAGTAAAGATGACTCAACAAAACCGCTTTCGCGCGTTTTTCAACGAGCGTGACTCATCAAATATTGTTTTCACAATTCAATGGGTTTTGTACCTTGCTTACGATGAACAGATCCTCCCGTTTCACTTTTCCTGAATTGATTTTTGCATTGATTCCCGCTCCAGCTTCTTTCTCGTTCTCATAACACGGGGGGGGGGGTCATCCTACTTAAAAAATTGACGCGGCCTACATTAAAGAGCCAGAGGAAACACACTTTACCAAAACAAAAATGTTCTCAACCGAGTATATAGTTTCACATACTTTGGTTGAAAATGTAAGCAAACTTTTTTCAAACATGTCTAAATGGTTTGTCAAAAACACAGCGATCAAATTCCGAATTTTGCAAAAGTTTATTTGACAGATAAAAGAACGGCAACCTGTGGTGTACTTTGCAAACAAGAGATTATAGTAAAGATGACTTAAGGGGGGGGGGGTTTCACAATTCAATGGGGTTGTACCTTGCTTACGATGAACAGATCCTCTCGTTTAACTTTTCCCGAGTTAATTTTTGCATTGATTCCCGCTCCAGCTTCTTTCTCGTTCTCATAACACAAAGCACAGTCGATATGACGATATCCAACGTCTATTGCGCATTCCACCGCAGCTTGTACTTCACCCGGTTTTGACTGGATATAAATCAGTAATTCAACTCGTAAACGGAATCAACAGGTAAAAGTAGATATTGGATGCTTGTTTGTAAAGTTGCATTCAAAAATTAGTTAAAACGCGGGAAGTGGCCAGGCTTTAATTAAAAATATGTATTTCTCGTACGTGGGAAATAAGCAAACGTTTTGCGGAGCCGCCAGATTTAGATGTGATATTACAATTACTCCTGTGTTAATAACTTATAACAAACTAGTTATAACAAACTAAAATGTGGTAATAAAGCTAAAATATCAAAAAAAAATTTATTTAATCCCAATATCAGATTTAAAAAAAGCTTTTACGGTACGTATGTAAATATTTGACGACCTTGTGTCGCTGTGGTTCGTAACATTTTAGTTCAACAACCAAGAAAAAAGCTATGTGCACATATGGTAATAGTGCAAATCATCAAAACTCGGTATTTCAGAACAAATTAACCAATTCCCACCCAACAATACCGTGTTGTCACTGGTTTTGTAAACAAAATACCAAGAATAAATAGTATAGTGGAGATAAATCTAATTAAATGTATTGCGATTGCACCTTATCAATTGTGGTAATAATTATTACCAGATTTTCTTACCCCAACCAAACCTAATTGGGTAGCTAACAATAGACTAGGAAGGAAGTCAAATTAGCAATAAAAATGAAAAAGATAAGCGCTACACGTATGTATTACATATAATAAAGTACTTGAATCTAAAATAAATATAAACCCAGCTCGAATCTGTTGTTCATTGTACTTGTGCCGTCATTGGCTGTATGTATCAAGTTACTTCAGTTGTGGTGACCTTTACATGTACCTACCTTCCACGTTCCCAAGCCAACGAATGGCATTTCATGTCCAGTGTTTAATTTAAAAGTAGGCGCGGCCATCTTTGCCTATTTGAAGTCTGCTTACTAAAATCAACCTAACAAGTATTTCGATTTTTTTTTACAAAATGACAAGTTTAGATCAGAGTCATCATGACTCGTCAAAATATCAAGTTATTCAACATCTTAAAGTCCAAACAAGCTAAACTGAAGTCAGTCATAAAAACGCAAGAAAAGACCTCGCCACTGCAAATCAGCAAGCATGCTGGAAGTTAAACCGACTTACTGTAGCTGGTAAAGTCAACAAATGAAAGCTTGCGCGCTGGTTAATCACGACGCTTCGCAAACATTAATTGCGCAACAACTTGACCATGTCGAAATTTAGGTACTACACCCAAGAATGTTGTCACTGTGTCCAAAGTGGGATTAAATTATGAAGATTTGTTTATTTTATTTTAAGTATCAAGAGTTTATTCGACAGAAATCACAAATCGTTTCCCAACATTTATTCCGCGTAGTTTTCCCGGAAAGGAAAGTATTTGGTGTTTGACCATCTAAAAGCAACAGGATGATTACTTTCTGTTGAGGCAAACGCACGAACACATACTTACTGGGAAAGATCGTAGTATCTGCATGTGATATCTGAAGACCGTATCAACTCCATATCTTCTTTACTCAAATCAAAATTAAAGACCTGCAAGTAATATATGTTACATTGCCATTAATTGAACATCTGTTCATGGTATTTATGATGTCACAACCTTGGCATTTGTTACTGAAATCACGTCTCGTAAACGAGATTGTCTCGTGTTTATTAAAGACTGGAGGTGCAGCATACATTTGTTAACTGGTCGGTTATAATAAAAAGGAAAGAAAAATATGCTGTTCCACACTGAACTGTTACTTGGCGTCCTTTCCGGAATTATGCATTTCTTAGCCGGTGAGGTAAGCATATGTTTGAAACCCTGTTGTTAACTGTTTGGATTTGTAATTACTGAGACCATAGGGGGGGGGGGGTTTCGTAAGAGTCAACGTCATGTTAAAGACCATTTAGATTGCCCAAGAGCAGGGATTCCCAACCTGTGGTACGCGAAGGTTTTTCAAGTGGTACGGAGTAGCTTCCGTTTTTTTCACAAAAACGTAGATTCACAACTTTATATTTTGTTTACAGTTGCTTCAACAAGCCGTACAACGCTGTGGGACAGTGGGTGTTAATTACGTCAAATGATTGCTCTTGATAGCTATCATCTACTGTTTTATAGCTTAAACTGCATATAGCGTTGAATAATGCTAGTTGTAAGCTGCAAGAAGTGGTACGCGTAGCAGCACAGAGCGTTTGGTGTCCTTGCACGAATTTGCAAACTTAATTGAATAAGCCCACGGAATGGCTAAAAGTCAGGTTGTTTGGTGTTGTAAGAATAACACACTTCGAAGTTGGTTTGTCCAACTATGAAACATAATCAAACTAGGAAATCAGTTTCAAGGACAAGCTGATACTTTCGCATGTTGGGTTTGCTTTACACAAAAAACAATTTTAACCTACCTGGAAATTGCTTTCAATCCTAGAAGGTGTGAAACTCTTTGGGATCACAGCAATTCCTCGCTGAGTATGAAATCTGATCAGAACCTGAGCCGGAGTTTTTCCATGCCGTTCAGCAACTTTTATCACATTAGGATCTTCCAACAGATGTGGCTCAGTGTCTGTTGCCCTATTTATGAACAATACTAAGTTATCCAAAAAAATTGATACTTCCATCCAGAGCTCGAACGGGCCTAAAATTCGAGCCCAAACCCGGCCCGAACCCGAAAGCACAAGCCCGAAACCCGGCCCAAACCCAGTCGTTTTTGAGAAGCCCGTTAAGCCCGAAAGTTTGATTAACAGGCCTATACATTGAGGCCTCAGGAAAGACAAGACAACAAACCTAATAGACATTTTTTAACAAGGCGTGTTAGGGCTGTTTGGCATTAGTTCAGGTCCAGGGGGGGGGGGGACAGGCCTATACACTGAGGCCCCAGGAAAGACAAGACACCAATCCTAATAGACATTTTTTTAACAAGGCGTGTTAGGGCTGTTTGGCATTAGTTCAGGTCCAGGGGGGGGGGGGATACAGCAACAAAACGTGACTCAAACCTGCAAACAGTTTTGGTTAGTGCCTTGTTTATGACGTAAAACACACAATTGAAACACACAAATCTGCCAGAAATTGTTGGGTCATTGTTGTGTGCAAATGTGTTGTAATAAATGGTTAAACTGGACGAAACATTTTTTAAACGTTGCATTATATGGAAAGTTTGTTTGGGGGGGGGGGGCTGGCGACATAACAACAAATAAAAGCGTCAAAAGTTGTTGTTTATGACGTAAAACAGGGGGGGGGGCTACTTGGCGTCCATTGCCGGAATTATGCATTTCTTAGCCGGTAAGGTAAGCATATGTTTGAAACCCTGTTGTTACCTGTTTGGATTTGTAATTACTGAGACCTTTATTTAGGAGTGTATTCTGCCTTCATCAGCTAAAGTGTTTTTTTTTAAATATGTAAATGAACTTTAATGATGCTGAAACACGCATGCAATATCACGGCTGTTTGGTGTCCTTGGACGAATTTGCAAACTTAATTGAATAAGCCCACGGAATGGCTAAAATTCAGGTTGTTTGGTGTTGTAAGAATAACACACTTCGAAGTTGGTTTGTGGGGGGGGGGCGATTTCGTTCTTTTTGCAAAATTCGAATAATTCATCCTGTGGCAAATACGGATGAAGCTCGATTTGATTGTTGGCTGGAACCACTTTGCATTCTTTTAAGATTCTGTTGATGGGGGGGGGGTGATTCCGTTCTTTTTGCAGAATTCGACTAATTCATCCTGTGGCAAATACGGATGAAGCTCGATTTGATTATTCGCGGGAACCACTTTGCATTCTTTTAAGATTCTGTTGATTTGATATTGGTTGTAGTTTGACACTCCGATACTTTTAACTAAACCTTCGTCGACCAGCTTTTCCATCTCCTTTGTAAACATATGTATTATTTAAAAGATAGGGATCTTATATAAATTTAAAAAAGCTTGATTTTATGAACAATCAAACCTTCCAGGTATCAATGTAATCTATGTCAGCATACAAAACATCGCCGTTTTCACCTTCGGGAAAAAGGTTTCCATTGTTCTGTATAATAGAGTTCAGAAGTTTAACCAAGTCAATAAAAATCTGCTAAAGGTATAGTTTTATTTATTCTTATGTAAGTTTATCTAAGTTATAAGCCAGTAAAATATACGACTGTATGCGCTTTATCTTTGTTTTGAGGGGGGGGGGACGAATTCGACTCACTAATGAAGCTATAACCAAAGAGTAAAAATGAACTATTAACTTACCACAAATGCGACCGGAAAGTGAACCAAATACAAATCAAGATAATTCAATTTCAGATTTTTCAAAGTTTTAAGAATCGCAGGGGGGGGGGGGAGTATTGTGATGTTTGGCAAACTATTATGACTTACTACAAAAGTATAAGTTTAAGATCAGTAAAAGTGTACTCATGTTCTGTTTCAGTGTTTTAAATCATCCTTTAAAAGCGAATTCGACTCACTGATGAAGCTATAACCAAAGAGTAAAATGAACTATTAACTTACCACAAATGCGACCGGAAAATGAACCAAATACAGATCAAGATAATTCAATTTCAGATTTTTCAAAGTTTTAAGAATCGCAGGACGTATGTCTTTTGGATCTCTAAAGATGGACCAGAGCTGAAAATAGTTTGATTGTGACACAATAAATTATACGACTGTAATCTCAATTGTAGCCTTTTTTAAAACAAAAATGCTTTTCTACAAATAACGTACTTAGCACCTGATTTCAAAAGTCTACAAAGTACTACTTAGCAATCAATCTCCATATTTTTGTTAATTGGCCACATTGATAAAGTTATGCAGTAACTGTACACCAGGGGTAGGCACGCATGCCAAGATTAAATTCATCATACCTCATGACTTGGAAGTTTGTATTAAAGTACCTTTTGATATAACTTAAACTAGGCTATTACACAAAGCTTGTTAGAGTTATTGCCACGTAAGAGTTCTACAAAACCAGCCTATACACTTACGAATTGACCAAAACAAACTTTGCCACTCTAATTCAGTGTGGTCCAA
Source organism: Phallusia mammillata (assembly GCA_003260075.1). NCBI lineage: Eukaryota > Metazoa > Chordata > Ascidiacea > Phlebobranchia > Ascidiidae > Phallusia > Phallusia mammillata. Next base: position 12,959 of record QLIY01001248.1, on the reverse strand, counting down.
CTTTATTTTGTTGCGGGCCATTCAAAATCGTTAACTTACTACGCGGGCCAAGGTTCAAATTTTTGCAAGAAAAACTTTTTCTGGGTCAAACTCTAGTGTAACTATACACCTTTTTTTATCTGTAGATAAGTTTATTTTTATATTTTATAGTTATTTACTAAGTAGAAGCTGTCAAAAACATTCAGTTTCCACTTTAGTGCAAAAATGCCTCCGAATGGTTTATAGAAGCAGAAACCTTTATTACATAACAATGCCTTGTCATGCGTCACCATAGGAGATTTTAGAGTATTTAGTGTGTGTTAATCCTCACATTTTAAAAATATTGAATTATTGAAAACAAAACTTATAGTTTCATTAAAATGTTGGGACTTTCAGTTGGACCACGCTGCTCTAAGTCATTGCAACAACAACATACCCAAGAAATCGTAGCGTTTAAAAGGTTGTAAAAGGTTAATTCCTGTTTTATTGTAGCGATTCAAGTCACATAAACAATGGCGGTTAATGCTCATCAGAAAACTAATTCAACTTGGAGACAAATAGATTCATGTTTTTTTTTACCTGTCGCAGTTTCAAGTTAAACTCCAACAATTGTTACCTTGTTAGTGATGAACAAATCTTCTCGTTTGACTATTTTCTTTTTGATTTTGGCTGCAATCGCTAATCCAACTTCCTGCTCGTTTTGGTAAAGAAAAGCCGTATCGAAGTGACGATATCCAACGTCAATGGCAAATTCAACGGCAGTTTTCGTTTTACTAGGATTCGCCTAAAAACAGTTTCTATTTTGCTTAACCTTAAAAAAACTTTTCCAGATAGGCTTTTTTGATTTAATAACTAAAAAGCTAAACATGTAATATAAACAATTCTATGGGCTGCATATTGTATCGTTAGTTTGCCAATCGAATGTACTTAAATATATCAAAGAATATACACACCGAATATGTTCCCAGACCAATGATTGGCATTTGATGACCTGAGTTTAGTTTGAGTGTTGTAACCGACATCTTTAAAGTATTTCTGAGACACTGAGCACAAACCTGTTATGACAGTGCAACAACACCCGACAATATGTGCTCGATTGTGTGCCTATACGTGGCACGACTTCGGGAGAACTAAACTTTCGGCACGCCAACATGTCACGGCAAAATTTGAATTAGTTTTGCTCTGTCACTGGTATTTGGCACACGATTGTTTCGGATTTATAACTTGTTTTGCACAAGGTGGTAAAAGAACTTTCCAAATAATCAATCCAGTTCTCAAAATATTGCAAAGAAATTAAAAATTCTACCCCAAGGGTGAACATTTGTACGAATTTATTAAACTTGTCTGATTGTGTCGAAATTTTTCCGTCTGCATATTCAATTTTGGTAAAAATCTTTTGCGGGTATTTATCACATTTTAAAGCAACTGGTCCAGTAGTGGGATTCAGCCATCGCACCGGTTCTATAGAACCGTCTCACGAAATTTTATGAGATCAGCGAACTGGTTAGTATTAGGGTTGGCCCGATACCATTATTTTGAACTGATACCGATACCCGATATTTTACCCCAAAAGTACTGCGATCCGATACCGATACCCGATACTTTGCAAACAAGCAACAACATTTTCAAACTGATGTATTTGTAATGTGTTTTCCCATCACAGTTAATATAACAACACACTGAGTCTAACACATTAACTGCTTTTTTACCATCACAGTTAATTTAACAACGCACACAGTCTAATAAATCACCTAAACAAAACACTTCACCATTTAAGTCTTATCACCAAGAAACAACACTAAACTACTGGCACTAAACATTTTTTTACAGTAATCAGAAATTGAAATGAGTAATCAGTTATCATTTCACACATTGTGCTTGATGACAATAAGTTTGTTTACATTTTCTGGTGACAAACGGTTTCTTAAAGGAGACACAATATTACCAGCAACAGAAAATAATCGCTCACAAGCAACACTACTGGATGGCAGGCCTAAAAAACATT
>QLIY01001247.1:608-46080 GCA_003260075.1 Phallusia mammillata | reverse complement strand
ACCGGTCAGAACCAGTTTGAAACTGGAATATTCCGGCGAAAACCCACTGAAACCTGGATTTTTCGTCGATACTTTGGCGGTCAAAAAATCGAAGAAAAAACGGTTTACAGTTCTTTTTGCGAAGTATAATTACTCGATGATTGTCGCTCACACACTGCTATTGGTTTTAAAGTTGCGATGTTGATAAAAAGAACCCAAAATTTTGAAATAAATAACGTTACCCGCTACCTACTAATATTGCGTTGTTTTCTTTGTTCATACCCAGAAAATGTTTAATGTACCGCTGCGGTGATTTGGCATTCTTGATTTGAACATTGAGAAACGTTTAATTTCGACAAGCTCTGTTTGCTGACTAAACATGACTCGGCGATTTTTATAGCTCGTGACAGCAGGGCAAAGATTGGGTGGTGACTCAATTTGGGAAAAACAAACAAACGAACAAAAGTTTAGCATGAAGGCATATTGGAATAAGTTTTTCGCAGTTGTGGTATATTGTTAAATTGTTACGTCACAGTGGTTCATGTGACATCACACAGCGTGGTGTTGCGTTGTCTGAAGCTGCTCGCAAAAACTTGTTTGGAAACTGATAAAACTTTGCGAGCATGGATTACTTGATACACCGAGCAAGTACGGTGAGTTTATTTTAGAAATTGGGTGATGCAATGGACGCGTCACAATTGATTAAGAGACCTCATAATGGCTATTATTACAGGTTATTGCATAAATGGAACAGTGTGTGTGTTGCATTTTATGGTGCAAACGGGTACTATAACACATTATTTGACGGCTTGCGTTAGTGACATTTGTTTTTAGTAGGTTCCAATTATATATTTATCAATACTTTAAAACAATTTAGCCCAACAAAACAAAAACTTGAAACAAAAAAATAGCAACTTGCTCAAGACTGTGGGTGGGGCATTTATCTGTCAATACAGAAAATTATCTCTAAATGATCACAAATTAGCAGCAATTAACAAAAAAACATTTATGGTAAGTTAGTATAGGTAGGATTAGAGTGGTTTAGGTTATTAAGCTAGGACAGGTTCGACCTTGTTCAATTAAAACGCCTCGGGCATAGAAATAATAGGTTAGAAGTCGGCCAAAACATAACGAATCGGTTTAAATCATCGTTAAATGCCATATTGAGTGGTTTGTGTACGCAATGTCGTGTGTATATAGATTTATATGTTGTCGATAAACATGCTGTGAATGTAGAGGTTTTGAAAATTTAGACGAAAATAATTCTGCGCTAAGCATGGATTTACTGAGTCGTTTTGTAGTTGAGCTTTAAGAAATGTTATTTCCTCATTCGACTGTCGAAATCTGACACGGAACGTGATAAATCTTTTCAAATTCGTGTAGTTACTTTGTGCCAGGGTTTGAAAAAACATGTTTGAAACGCAGGTTCTGCTCCTTGTTGTTATTGGTTCTGTTTTTTTAGGGTGTTTTAAGTAGCCATCAGAATATGTGCAGATTATTGTGTAGAATTTCTTACAACTAAAGCGTAGATTTACTCACAGGATATCAGTTATAATCTGAGCGAAATTGGCAGTAGTTTAGGGCGGTTATATTTTCTTTGCCAGTACATAGAATCAAGAGGGGTACCCCGCCTGAAATAAACAAAGTAAGTTATAACATTTTATCGGAAAAAATCGTGCATAATATATTACGTCTACGCGTGTATTGAGTTGGATGTAATTTGGCGACTATGTTAGCAACTTTCAAACATCCCCCCCCCCAAAAAATCGTGCATAATATATTACGTCTACGCGTGTATTGAGTTGGATTTGTAATACTCTAATTTGGCGACTATGTTAGCAACTTTCAAACAGTTCTGTTAAGCGCAATGCTAGCTTAAAAAAACACAAAGCGATCATCAACTAATTGGGTTGAACAGCAATCCGGAAAAAACGCACCTAAAACGGATTTTTTAATGAACGCCCCTAAAAACGAAAAAGGATGTAGCCTTCAACTTCCGGATAAACAAAAAAGGGCATTAAAAGTAAGGTGTCAAATTGTTTTATTCATGATTCCGGTTTCAACCAGTTTAGGGTTGGGAAACAAAACCGGATAAAACTAGTTTGTGAACCAACTAAACCAGGTCTCTAAAATCGATAAAATATTAGCTATGACGAGATATCAAACAAAACAATCCATTAGAACAGGGGTCACCAAACTACGGCCCGCGGGCCGGATCCGGCCCGCGAGGTCATTTGATCCGGCCCGCGAACACATTTTTGGTTTGCCAAATCGTATTGATAACTTTGTAACATTCAAAAATTAATCTACTCCTTACGAAAGTTTTCCTGTCGCGATATGTAGAATTGATATTACCTATAGTTTTATAAAATTACAATGCCCAAGATTGATCCAAACCGGTTTGTTACGTCACAAACAAGACTACAAATGTTAATTGTGCGCAAATAATTGCCTTATTTTGTTACTTGTGACGTAATATACAAGCATTGCTCGTAAGATGAGACCAACTATACAATTTAACGGTCGCATTACCATATTTTAAATAGGATTCTAGAAAGACCATCTCTTGCCCCCCAATAAAAATCGCCTCGAGGGCTAAGTTTGGAAAGACGGCGCTGGGGCGTGCAAACTATGCGGCCCGCGCTAACCATCATTAAATTTATCCGGCCCGCAGTTAAAAAAGTTTGGTGACCCCTGCATTAGAACTATCGCTTTACCCTTGAAATGTTTTCCAAAAAAACTGCTCTTAAGGGCGTGAAAAACACGGGACAATGTCTCGTGGTTCGTAGTACCGCAATTAAACGGAGCCGTTACCAGGATACGAAGGAGCTACTCTAAAGATTTCGAAGCAGAGAATTAAACATTAACCTCAAGGGAGAATGTTAAGTTAGTTAGCATGTGACGACCTCCTACCGGTTCCAAGTATGTGGTGTTTGTGTATGATGTCTGAAAAACAAGGAAGGGTTGGCGGTTTAAAAGGCAAACGATAATGCGGTTGACAGCCAGTGCAGTTGTTAATGTATAAAAGTGGTGTTAACGACCACGTGTTAGGACATGTCAGTAACGCCCATGTATTGTACTTTAAGTGTTCTGTCTGGTTGACAAAATGATTACAGCGCATTTGCGTCGATATTTTCTGTTCGCAAGAAGTTAATGATAAAAAATCGACCAGTTTGCATGTTAATAACTTGTAATTAATAGGATGGAAAGGTTGATGTGAATAGGCAGGCATCAATTTTAGTGTCAATTGTGAGAAAAGGTTACATTTTACCTGTAATATAACTAGGCAGGGTATCGGATTGGGGGTAAAAGCACCAACATTAACAGCTGATTTATTATATCAAAGCAATACATATATTATCTTATAAGACGGTCATAATTTAGATGGCTTATTTTTTTATGCGACGAAAACCGCCGAAACCTGTAAAATAAAAGTCTGTCCTTTAGGGTGACAGGCAATAAAAAGGTAAACACAACTACCACTTAACGATACATTGTGAAATAATATCGTTCTCCACGTGAGGTTGAACGATGTACAAACAAACCTCTCAAGCTGTTGTTTGTTCATTGATTTTTCTGCAACGTTCATCGCACACCGCGGGTTAAACATTACATCAGCTCCAAGCGTAGGTTCGGTCCCTTTCAGAGTAAAATATTTAGTTGAGGTTAAGGTGATTGTGTATTGTGTGAAGTAGCGAGGCAACTATGATTTGTGTATTGCGTGAATACTGTCTTGCAATAATGAATTCTGGCAAAATTAATTTCAGTGGTTAGAAAGTCGGTCGTCAAAAAGTTTATTATCACTTAGCGAGAATTTTTACCTATTTAGTGGGGGGGGGGACTCCAAGCGTAGGTTCGGTCCCTGTCAGAGTAAAATACTTAGTTGAGGTTAAGGTAGCTAGCGAGGCAACCATGATTTGTGTATTGTGTGAATACTGTCTTGCAATGATGAATTCTGGCAAAATTAATTTCAGTGGTTAGAAAGTCGTTCGTCAAAAAGTTTATTATCACTTAGCGAGAATTTTTACCTATTTAGTAAGTTCTACAAACAGTTCTAATGTTAAAGCAGCGGAACCTTAAGTAAACAGAAGACATTTTGTTGTTTAGTACTCAATTTATCAATAAGTTTTCGGGCCAAAAAAGTGTGATTCGTGTTACAGCTACTAGCACGAACAATAGTAATTTAACATTTTTCTCACTTTTGTAGGATAGAGTTAACCAAGAAATGAGCGAATTAAACTCCAGTAGTAAAGTAGAACTGGTCGACGAAGAACGGAACATCGGAGACGGAAGTATGAACTTTTTTTTTTTTTAATTTTTATTTTTTTTTTAATTTTTTTGCTTAAAAAATTTTTTGCTTGTCTCTACATTTGGTGCCAAATATGTTTTGTGATTTTAATAGTGATGCACCGAAGTTTCGGTTTTCGGCCCGATCTTTTTGAAATTAATGCTCAAATGACAATTTTGCCAATATAAAAACATCATAATATAACTAATTGTTGCGTCGAAAAAATATGAGCCATGTTGTCTGCAAAATATTAGAAATTTAGTAAAGCTTACGCATGGTAAAAGTGATTTTGGAATGCCACAAACCAGTTCACTTGCATCAACAACACAAGATTTAGTTGAAAGGGGGGGGGGGAAAAAATATGAGCCATGTTGTCCACAAAATATTAGAAATTTAGTAAAGCTTACGCATTGTAAAAGTGATTTTGGAGTGCCACAAACCAGTTCACTTGCATCAACAACACAAGATTTAGTTGAAAATATACACAAAAGAATTTTAGGTTCGGCCTGATTCGACCGAATTTATTAGGTCTCGTGGCCGAATATTCGGTTTCGGCCAGAACCTTTTGAGTCGGGTTTGGTGCATCACTAGTTCTTAATTTCTATTAAATCATTTGCTAAATTTGTTCATCCAAACTTTCATTGACCTGTGGGCCTTAACAAACTATAGACACTTTAAAAGCGTTACTGACGTCATGGTTAAATCACAGTAGGCCAGGCCCATTGAAGGCGCTACACCGAATCAGCCGGGGGGGGGGGTAGTTCTTAATTTCTATTAAATCATTTGCTAAATTTGTTCATCCAAACGTTCACTGACCTGTGGGCCTTAACAAACTATAGACACTTTAAAGGCGTTACTGACGTCATGGTAAAATCACAGTAGGCCAGGCCCATTGAAGGCGCTACACCGAATCAGCCGGTCACCAAGCATTCACCACCATAGTTGTTACGTCATGGTTGTTACGTCACAGACTCTTACGTCAATTACACCGAATCGCGTCGTCCAGGAACGGGAAAGGAGAAGAGTCAGACTGTTTCGTTTGATACCAGCGGACACTTGTCACTGCAGACAGATCTTCCCATAGAACAAGTGGAAGACGATCATTATGTTTTCCGTAGAGGCTCCACCGAAGTTCACATCGAGTAAGAACAACTAAAACGATTTTTTTAGTTTTAGTTCTTTCCGTTTTAAGTTGTATATATGTCTTTGTCAAGTCCAAACAAATTTATTGAGTTACATATCTTATAGAAGTCTAAGCAGATTATAAAAAAAACTGTATAATCAAGTTACTGTATTTATGTCAAAGAAATAGAAAAAAAAACGGAAAAAGGGAATTTTTGTAAAAGAGTTGTCCCCTAAAAGCACTGAATTGCAGCTTAGTTTTTATTTTATTATGATAGCTAAATTAAATCGATAACTGTTCCTATATTGCTTTTACTTTGTACATCTCCTAACTAACTTGTTTTCTTTTCCAGGACATATGCTGCGTCATCAGCAAGTGACGTCATTGGTGACGATGACGAAAGGAGCGTATTCCTTCAAGCTTTGAAACTGATTTCGAGTCTTGAAGCAATGATGATTTTTCTCATCACAATTGTCATTAAATTGTCAACAGTTATAACCTCATCAGTAAGTTCTGAAATTTTGTTTGTAAACAATAATATTTGATTTGATATTTGCAAACGTTGTTACATGCAAAAAAACGTCTCTACATTTAGCTATTGATAACAAGCAAGTTTTAGTTATCTGAAAACGTATCTGCATTTATTTAGTCTTATAAGTGGTTATCAAGTTACATTTAAAATGCCATGAACTACATTTTGTATTCTGTGTAAAATACCCTGAACTGCGTTTTATATTGCTGGACCACAAAGCACAAAATTATGAACCTTAAAATCAACTACTCCTAAGCACTTCGCATGGCAATGAAGGATTTTAAGTGCTTAGATGCCAGCAGCAAAGTTCGTTTAATTAAGGGAAAGATGCCTTAAGCGTAATCAACGCACCAAAGAATCACTAACCTTACGGCTTGTAAACAGTTTAAGAGGTCTTGTCAATTGATGGTTATGTAGTAACCCCTAAAATGTTTTTTAGGGTTTGCAAGTTTATAAAATAGAGGTTATATAAGGTTTTGTAACGGAAGAGTCAATTTTTCGAAATTTCGATCAGTGTAAAAAAATGGTGGATTGACCTACATAGAGCCAATATGGCAAAGTCGTATTAGTATTGTTGTATTAGCACAGCTTGTGCTGGTTGATTGCATTGTGTGTCTTATCAGAAACCAACATTCAGATCAGGACAACTGATGTCACATGCGAAAAACAAATACTTAAAAAATTCGATCAGCCATGTCAATATTTGTGTTGTCAGGTGCCTAGAATAGTGGAACTGGAATACATGTTGACACTCTATGTGCTTTGCTTCATCTGGACAACATACTACAATTTCAAGGGAACGTTTAGACGGAAAAGCCAAATCAAATTCTCAAAGAGCCACAAAAGCAGCAACCGATGGCTAAAAGGTTAAGCAACCTTGATTTCATGTGACAATTTTTCGACAGAAACTGACCTTAAGTTAACTTTACAGAAAACAGCACGAAACTCGTTTCAAAACCTTTATCCAAATATTTTAAAATTACTCTCTATATATTTTTCTTGCTTGTACCGTAACTGTCATTATTTTACTTGTACAATTAATTAGTTTTCGTATGTTTCTGTACAGGTGTTGTTGTGCTTTTCGGAATGGCGATTGTGGTAAAAGACGGTCTTGAATTTCTCGCAACTTTGCTTGTGAGTTCTACAGACTGCACTGAGACCCAACTTGAATCGGCTTTGTCATTTTTTCATGCCATGTTTATCCTCAGCCAAGTGAAATACCTCTTTCGCTTTTCGAAAGTCTACATAAGAAATTGTTCGGCTGGATCTAGGTAGCTGTTTTTTTGTTGTTATGTTTTAAAAAAGTTTTAAAATGTCAAAAATGTCCAGCTAACGACCCATTATTTTTGTGCTACTATAATAACCAATCATATCTTAACATTAAAGAAAATAGCAACCAAAAACTCCAAAACACGTTACTTGGACAACTGTATACACCTGGAACTCACTTAGGCATCGAATTCACAGTCGCGAAAACCATTATAAGAGTCAGGGTGGACAAAAAAATAAGATGTTTTCCATTGACGCCATATCGTATTTTGCAGGACCGGGCTTATGCTTATCATAGCTGCAAACCTCTCAGCTTGGATTGCTTCAATTATCGACGAAACTGTGATTGCTTTGGACGAAACCTCACCAAATGACCATGCTGAAGGTATACAGCTTTTTTTGCTTTGGGTTTGGGCAAAAATCTTAAGCGTGTTTGTGAGCAAGCGTAATGCAGTCAACCATAACCTGCTTAAACCTTGTAAATTTTAATGTGAATGCGATCATAGCTGCGAATGTGCTTTTAATAGTACACATTCAGTTTTCAACTTTTACATCAAATTCATTTAGATGTTGTACTTTTTTTTGCCGCATTTAAAGCTCAATTTCTCTTTTTTTATCGCTTAATTTGCAAACATCAAAAGGTTCTGCTTTTTTGAATAAGGTTGCATTGACAAAAATTGAACACAATCCCAAAAGTAAGAAGATTTTAAACTGTCAGCAGCGTGTATTAGAATAATTGCAGCAGCTTTCGTTGCCCAAAATTCAGAACAAAAAGCATTCTTGTATAGGATAGTTACCTGAAGATATCAGCAAACTTTGGCCAAACGAATTTCTTGTGAAGATTCAGCTTGGCAAACTTACACACTATTTGCCTGTGATTAATCATTTGCTTTTGCTTGCATAGACGCAGCAGAGCACAATACAACCACCACTACGGCACCTGAACACTATTCCAGCAACATTTCAGATCCTCATGCACTTTCCCTGGCTAGTAGGTTGTTTTGATTAAAACTAACAATTACTAGTCGATTGTTGTGATTGTTTCATTGTGGAATGTTGATTGTTCTCAAACAACTGCTGCTAATTTAACAAAGAAAATTGAATTATCCAACTAATAAGACTGAAAAAATGCGTGTTTCACTTTGCATTTTTTTCCCTTCATGCGCATTTTAATTTAAATAATAAGACTAAAAATGTACATAATATCATAAAGATACAAAATAATTGTCCAAAGTGATAGCAAAGGTTTTGTTTATTTAAGTAAAATTATTTTCAAATGGATTTTTTGGGACGTTGGTTACTGTGTGCAAGTATAATTATCGATATTTACCCCCACTTAAGACCATGATCAAGATTAGGGGCTTCAACATCCGTTTTTACCGAAAAATCTGCCGCTCACTTAGCAATATATAACCGTGGGTAAATATTTAAATTATCTGAGGCTAATATTTACCGCAGCTCAAAACGTTAAACTATGGGTGTACAACCTCGACAACTGGTCTTTTAACATGTTTAATATCACATTTTTCATTATGCGAGATTAATGATTTATGTTGGTATTGTAAAAATATCACCATTATAGGTTTTTGAACCAAGTATAGTTTCAGTACTGTAGACTATGTGAAATGTCGCTGTTGCAATGCGTTTCCATCAACATGGATTTACACATTCGTGCCCCTGGGGTGTGTTAACATATTCTCAAGATAATTCAATCAAACTTTTAAGTGTTTGACTTTTTTACCCCTGGGATTTTCAGGTCAACGCTTTTAATGCTTGTGGCCCAACATCATGACACATCAAGATATAACTTTGAATAGTTTTATAAACCTCTTGTTTGATCTTTTTCTATACCTTTAAAAACATGCTAATCTGCGACAAGATTTTATGTCACAACCTTTCGCACATAAAGCGGTAGCGTTCAGCATTTTGAGAATAAATTGCAATGTGCTTGGCTTTCTAGAGCAGGGCCACTCCATCTATTTTAGATATTGGTCCAGTTTGTCAATGTTTGCACAGGTCCGCCTACGCGCCTACGGTGCTTTTGCAGTTTAGTCACATATTGTTTCTGGGTATATTTTCTTGCCAACCGTTTGACGTTTTTTCTACTAACTTACATGTACAAAAAACAGACATTTTTAAATCCAAAAAGGGCATGTACCACAAATCCTAATTTTGATTATTATTTCACCTAATAATACATGTCAGTAATATGGCCATTAAAATATTATGAACTTTGAGGAGCTAAAGGTCTAAAGATAGCTAACCCTGAATCTTTGTTTTACGCAGGTCCAGATTCCTGTCAATGCCATACAAGTTTTTGCAGTGCTGTTCACGTGGCTGAAAAGTTTCTTTTTCCATTTCTCATTGAGTTCAGTCTTGTTGCGTCATCACTGCTCCTTATCACGTGGAGCAACATTGGAAAACAACCTCCGCCATGTGAAGGAGTGATTAAACCGAGTTACAAGTTTCACCGATCCTACAGAGGTACGAATTATTGTTGCTGGGTGATTTTGAAAATTTTGCCCTTGAATTGCGAGAAAAATTAACCTAACTTGGCATATAGTACACCTTTAAATAAAGTAGTAACGTATAGTACACTCCTATAATGCACAGGCAATTAGGTATTTAGGCATATTTGACGCATTTTTAACAAAAAATGGCATCATTTTAATTACAAACACTTGTAAAGTAGCTTGGTCCAAAATAACCAAACACACTTTATTTACAGCCACTCCTTTGTTAAATTTAAGGTTTTAAGTGGCGCGTTTTACTGCTTCAACATGTAACAGAGGGCAAAAGTTACGGTGTAACGGATTTATCTTTAATTACTGTCAAAGAGCTGTTTCAGTTGTTATAGTTTCCAAAAACAGAATTTTGTTTTGACAGGTGTGGGCTTCGGTGGTACGGCGGTCTTTGTCACACTGATTGTTATTATTCTGCTGGGAACAACTGAACCAAGCGCACCGGTGCAAACTTACTACACTGAAACGACGCAGCTGGTTATTTACAACTCATTCCTGGTGAGAATCTTAGCGTATAATTTGCTCGTTTATCTAATATGCAGAAGTTATGTGAAGGTTTCTTTACCTGTGACTCATGGAACCGCTAAGGTTTTCGTTAATGTGAAAAACAGAACGCTTATCAACAACATTGTTCTTGTCATTTTTTGCTGTTATCGACTTATCGATTGCAAATTGCTATTGCAACAAAATACTATGTGTTATGTCGAGCACATATAAACCTAAATGAGTGGTTTTTAACCTTTTCGTAATTTGGACCCCTTTGTACATTTATCAAGTTTGTTGATCCCCACATACAATTAACTTTATTTAAACGCTTAAAGATCTCAAACTGTTGCATTTGTGGACCTTTTGAAACCATCTCAGAAACCCCAAGTTGATTTAAAACTACTGATTTAAACTGAAAATCTGACTTGAACGCAAATAGTACTACTACAAAACGCTGTGTTGTGTTAAGTGCAAACCTGACAATCATACATGTTTCTTAAGATCTGGATGGAAGGATGCATGTTAATTGGATGCTGTGTAGGATTCTACCTCTTTTCTCGCATCATTCGTCCATCAGAGTCCGCATCCACTCTGGACACAGCTCTTCTCATTATTTGCATCTTTGGCCCGATTGCTATGAATCTCTTCTCAATGCTGGCTGTGATAGCTGGATCCGATAACAAAGACGTCTACGGATGGCCACTCAGTCTTGCAACTCCCATAGTTGATTTGATGCAATGCATTTTGCAGGTAAGTCCAAAATCTTCATAGTTTTAGCAATTTTAGTCTTAAGTATTTTAAATACCTCACGAAAAAGTCAAAAAATACTGTACAATTTCAATATAGAAGTTATGAGGTTCATGGTTCTAATCCTATTGACTGCAAAAAATTTGGCACTATGCAACACAAGAATCAAACGCAACTTATATGACTAGGTTGTTTTTGGTTAGGTTTTTGTGAATTGTGTATCTACGATCTACAGTGGTTTGAACTAAATGAACGCATGTGTTTGTGTTTCAATGAAGTAATAATTTATTTCGCAGCTCGTCTTTATTTTATTCGGATTGCAACGTGAACCAGTGACGTCAGCTCATGCGAAGGAAACAGCTTCGACTTTAAGAAGAGGGTAAGTAAAAAAAATAGAAATCAATGAGAATTAATATTCTTTTTAATTTTAATAAAATCTACTTGATGCAAAAATACATTGTTTATTAAGTTTTTTTACTATTATACTTTAAAATAGGCTCAAAACTAGATACTTTTTGCACTAGTAAATACTTGGCTAAAGTCGAAATCAACTATTCTACGAATTTTAACAGACCGATCACCTGCTAACCGACCATGTTAGGGTCGAAAATTAGCGCAAATACGGAAATTTATATCTTGACAAGCATGCTTAATCAGGGGTCTTTTTTGGGCCTGCGGCATGAAAAAGGTCACCAACCCTTGACCTTTAACCCTAATAATCAGATTAAGATTTCATACCAAGTAAATTTCTTTCTATTCGCAGGATCGCTAGTCAACTGAAGCGATTATCGGATAACACAAGTGAGGCTAGTTCCTGCGACGGAAGCGGGGCGTTCGACAACAAGACTTACTTGAGAAGCCGAAGAAACTCAATCACTTCGATCGTGTCAGCGCTGGCAAACAACGACGTTCAATACAACACAACAGAACTTCAATCTCCCACCATGGTTCGCAGCAACGTACTTACACCTCAAGCCAACACCAAAAAAGCCCCTCCCGCACCACCCCAAATCGTCATTACTACGTCACAAGGCGATGACGTCACAGATGACATAGGCGACGCGCAGATCAATGACGTCACTCCAAAGTTGCCGGACCAGAACGGCGACATTGCTAAAATAACGGAAAATATAGAGGTACCGGAACCGCTGTCCAAGCAGTCCATTCTAAAAATTGTGTCAGAAACTCGCGTGGCGCGTCCTGATTCGCTGAGACTCAAGCTGCGTGACGTCATAATGTTTTTGTTGATTTCGAATGCCTGTCTGTGGGCGTTTATGTCGCTAGATGGAACTGCCTTTAATGTTTACTTTTACCAGTCGATTTTCTATGGGACAAGCGCTTGGACCACCATAGTGATGATCTGCCGCCCTCTGAACATTTTCTTTCGAATGCATTCTGCTGGTTGTCTGTTTGAAATGTGGTCATTCGCGTGATGGCGCCCCTGAGCACAGATGTCCAGACGCAAATTTACGTTGGAAAAAGTAATCATCAGATTCGAGTGAAGTAAATGAGGGCAAGTACGCCGTCCGTAGGGTGCTTTATGTGCGTTTTGTTGAGTTGCGTTGTCCTAATATTTACGTAGTTTGCCAAAATATCTCCGCTTTTCTTGTGTGCTGCGCATTTTTAACCCTAGTATTGTGTTGTAACATTTTTGTGTTTTAACAACATTATTTGTCATTTAATAAACAAAGTTCAATCCGCGCGATTTCCACTATCTTACAAATTGGAAACAACACAGGAAAACACTACGAAAAAAACAAGTACAAAAATGCAGCATTACAAAAAGCTGTTATAAAAAGGTGCGGCATTCATAATTGGAAAGGAATGAATGCAAAAGCAAGACACAGTTGTAAGCAATTTTGCGTAACATCTTCGACGAAGTTGCTTGCTTATTATAATTACCAACAATACTATTAAACATATTTTTGATTTAATGTTTGTTTTTGTTAAAAGTCAAAAAAGTACATTCCATGGATCACACAAAACGCTTACTCTATTTTTTGCAAAAACCACGCAAATTCATTAATGTATTTATGAAGACAAACTATTTATGAAGCAAAACACCAACAACATCCAAGTATGCATTGGCACATTTCATGGCTTTTGGTTTTACACTGTATGGCACAAAAAGTAAATTGACAACAACAAAATCTCACTGATCAGCCACTTTCGAATTGACAGAATCCGCTTCATTATCAACTGACAAGTTTTCCTTAAATCTGATGGAACGTTTCGGTTTTGCATCCACAACATTACCGCTAGGTGTCACTTCAGAGTCGTTCTTACTTTGCCCGGTTCCTCGCCTGACTTCAACAGTTTGACTACAGCATAATGTGAACAAGTCGTTCGTCGCCTGCAAAGGTTCATAATTTGGTTTAATACACCATGGTTGGCCATTTAGATTCGTTGGTAGAACCGCAGCCTTGGACTTGCTAACAGCGTGGGTTCGAATCACACCCCAGGAGTAGCATTTTAGTATTAAAACTGGGAAAAGCTTGGGAGACCTAATTACAAACCCTGGGTTTCTTAGATAGACTAAGGTGTGCGGATTCCTGTGGTGCTCATATATACCAAGTTAAGAAACCCTTTAGCAAAGTCACAGGGTAATTTAATCTGTGTAATAAACCACATCTTTAACAGACAAAACATTTCTTCTACGTTCGTTGGCTTTTGAATATAAAGCTAAAAATTGTTAGATAAAAAGATTCTTTGCCCATAAGTTGAAGACATGGGAATGTTTTTTTCCAATTTATTGAAGATTGAAACATGTTGTATAAAATGCAAGGCGTTTGTTTTGTCACAATGTCACTTCATAAAACTGTTGGTTTTAATGTGGTACAGAAATCTTTGTGAATTATCAAACAGTGGTATGTTTATCCTTTTTCATGTGAACGCAGTTTTTCATGAGGTGATCGTGAACGTCTCACCTGTTTCATGCGGTGAAGTGTGAGGTAGAATATGAGTGGATTGATGAAGGACTGGAAGAAGCTGAGAAGATTGAAGATTTGCACCAACTTCACAGGAACGAGATGCTCAGCCATTGACAGACAATCGGCAAGAAGTAGCAAATTAATCGGTAATCTGCAAAAAAACACGACAAATCCAATAATCTGTGGCAGAGTTGTAAGTAGGGCCTGGCTTTTAAAAACAACGGGTTTGATTCTGGCCTGACTTTACACTCTGTGTCGGTATTTTTTTGAATAAATTTAACTAGGTAAGTAGGCAGTTGCTGGACCTGGCCTAATGTCAAACAGCCCCAAAACGCCTCGTTCAAGACCAATTGTACATTATTATCTATTGTTTTTGTAGTCTTGCTTATTCCTTAGGCTTCAATGTATAGGCATGTCAATCAAACTTTCGGGTCACCGTACAATTGCTAAGAAACTACTAAAGAAAACCAAGAGTTGATATATTTGATAAAGTGCTATTAGTTTGAAAGTTATTTAAAGCAGGGGTTTTCAACCTTTTCAGTTTGTGGACCGGTAAACTTTCAAAACAAATTTTGCGGACCGGTGGAGTTTCAAAATCAGTTTGCTGCTGTTTGTTTGATATCACACGTGTTAAAAGCGGTTCTTATGAAGTTTCTGCAAGGCGAAGTAGAGTGTTGACTTCCACACGATTTTTCTGTTTGGTCTTGTAACGGTGAAAAGCTTTTCTCAGATAGGTATATTGTATAAAAAATCAGCAGTATTGCTTGGTCACCGCGCTCAGGATATTCGTTTTTAAAATAAATGCTTTAGCTTTCACATATACAACTGTCCTTGAATGAGTTGCACTTTAAACATTTTGGCACCACACTTAACAGCATTGTGACGTACGACATAGTCGAAAGCAGACTCAGAACTTTGTCTTACGCCACAATGCTGCAAATTACGGAACGTGAGAAATCTAAATCAGTTTGAAATGGGATATTTTATTTCTTTAATCAATGGACAGGCCTTCAACATCTTTCATTTTGCAATTGAGATATGAAAATTGTAATAGATTTGGCGGACCGGCAGGAAAGTTGACGCGGACCGGCGGTTGAGAACCGGGGGGGGGGGGGGGGGGGGGGGGGGGGGGGGGGGGGGGGGGGGGGGGGGGGGGGGGGGGGGGGGGGGAGCTTAGACAATCGACCCTTGAAAGCTTGACGGACTCATAAACCCTCAATAGTGACATTCATTAACAAACAACGCAAGACAAACTAATTTCAACTTCCAAGTGGTCAAAGTCCCTGCCTGGGTCACTCTAGTGTTGAGTAAGCAATTGTCAGTCGTGCAAGACGTAGTTTCGGAAGTTCACTAACTACTCTTTGATTGATCATCAGGGGGCCATGGGCTTCAAGGGTTACTTAGGGACCGCAAACAACAATTGGGTGAGAACAATTGCCCCGAAAATAACCTAGTGCTTGGTTTCGTTGTTGAGGCCAAATATAGTTAAAACCGTTGTGTGTGTATTCACAAACTGGGCTAAAGGTCAGTGAAACAGAACCGTTCCGCAAATTCGTAATCACGGCAAATCTGCAAATTGGTCAACTGCATGACAATGCATGGACATGTTTTATACGGCTTTGTCACTCTCAAAAGCTCCTGATTTTAAACATCAGGTTTACTATTGTGTATTAATACAAGAAAGTAGGTACAAACTTACTTGGCGTATCTCCTGGCGTACATAATATTACCTGAGGAAAATGTAAGATGTAGTAACGGCCACAATAAAGTGCGTCATACTTCTCATGTAAGAAAGCTGGACTGAGTTACGGCGACGAACCGCCGAAGAGCCTTGACCGTCTCCTAAAGGAAAATTCGCATTTGGTTTAATCCTATATAGTGGTACAGTAAACCTTGGTCAAACCGGATTCGGTTAATCCGGATCTTCGCCTAATCCGGACAAAACTTGAGGTACAAATGATTTGTAATGTGGCAAGGCTTTAACATCGGTTGATCCGGATCTTAGCCTAATTCGGATAAAGCTTGAGGTACAAATGATTTGTAATGTGGCAAGGCTTTAACTAATCGACGGGGGGGGGGCCTCACCTAGAAAAAATTTTTTCGGCCCGAACGGGTCCGGATTAACCGGTATTTTTGCAAAAAAGACAAAGGCATATGCCAGTGCCTATACATATAACAGCTTACAGTAAAATAAAACCACATTTTTTAAGTCGGCTAACCTTTTATTTTCCGAATGCATTAGTTAACATTTGACATTCCAACGAAATCTAAAACGCAAATTAACCGCAATATTCCAGACTCCAGACAAAAAGCTCAAAGTTGTAAGTTGTACCTGTAAGGCGTCTTTTGTTGCGTTTTCGTATCAGATTCAGGTGCATCCTATAGGGGAGAATAACACCCAGTCCTCCAGCTAGATGAATAGTGTAGGAACACATCACTATTATAACTGTGAGAGCTGACAGGAACAGAACTACGCAAACGATTCCGTAATATTGCTTCACAGATGGGGGGGGGGCAACACCCAGCCCTCCAGCCAGATGAATAGTGTAGGAACACATCACTATTATAACTGTGAGAGCCGACAGGAACAGAACTACGCAAACGATTCCGTAATATTGCTTCACAGATGGAAACAAAAAACTGCACAAAAATAAATAACTGTAATAAAAAACTATCATAGGTCTAACATCAAAGTACGCTAGGTCTATTGAAGGCGTTATACCGAATTTCACGTTATAAATTTTCAAGTATAAAAAATAAATTAATGTTTATCTTACTAGGTCCAGCACATGAGAATATATTGATAAGTTTCGGATCTACCATGCAATTTTTTGGCAATTACTTACAGTCCTACACCATCTCGTTTAGAAGTCTCACTTCAAAGAGTTCTAAAGTTTTTAGCGTACTGTTACGTAACTAAACTTATTTGTAACTTGTTCGAAAGTTCACACAAAGCCCCTTATGTCGTCATACACAGTGTACAAAAACGTCAAAGACTTAGTTTTGGGGTTAAAATAACTTTTGTGCAACATTTTTGGATACAAAACAAAGTAAAACCTGCAATTGTTGGCGAAATAGCAATCTGCAGCTGCATGACTTTCAACTAAGATTCCACTGGATAGAAAACATAAGCAATCCTTGGTGCAATTCCACAACAAACCGGTCGCAACTGGAAATATGAAACTTTTAAAGGTAAATAAAGATAGTTTTTCAGATACAACTTTCTTTCGATGCAAACAACTTATAGCCTATATTACATTGTTGAATATTGTGCAAACATTTGTATTAAGCCATATCTAACCTCACGGAGTTTTTAAAATTACTAAAAATTACAAATTTTCCTAAACTGGAAAACAAGCAAATTTCGAAATACTACAGTTGGGGGGGGGGTCGCAAATTTTCCTAAACTGGAAAACAAGCAAATTTCGAAATACTACAGTTAAAGTATCATTGAATAGCAACAGCGAGTAAGACAATGTCAACGTTGTAACAGGAATACATTTTAGCGGGAAAAAACTTACATAAAGCAGCTGATAGCAACCACACAGCCCCAGAAAATATGTAACTTTTCTTTCTGGACAGAAGTACTGAAGTGCGTCGAATTTGACGTCCGGAAGTGTTGCGTCTAAATGTTTATCAGTATAGTTTAGTTTAACATGTTTATATTTATTTTTATCAGGTCATCCTTAAAAATGTTTCTGACAATAAGGGAAGGTAAAAAGGATTCAATAAAAAGTGATATCTGGGGTGATAGGTGGGTTCCGCAGCAACAGAAGTTTTTATGCTCTGATGTTCCATAAACAACTATTAAAGTTTCCACTACCTTCATGAATGACATTACAAAAGTTAAGCTTAAATATTGTTCATCTTTTTGTAATTCGTTTTGTAGGCAGTTCAAGCATGGAAGTTGTACTAAGGTAAGAACTCACATCAGACAAGGTTTTCTAAAAAAACGACGGAAGGCGCAAAGAGCATTTGCGAATATTTAAAAGCAAATTGTGTGAAAATGTCGAAGGTTGGGGCTATTAGAGTTGCGGTAAGGTTCTATATCATATCAATAAAACCAACTCATAAACTTAGTTCTTAACCCCACCCCAATCTCACCCTTGATTTAAATAACTGTGCTCTTTACGCCTTCTATCGGTATTTAGCAAACTTTGTCTGTTGTGAGTTCTTGTAATGGTAGCTCTACCTCGAAGCATGGTTACAAAACAAAACGCACCTCTCTCTTTCCGAATTCGGATGAGCGATCTGTGCAGACACGTAACGCGAGAACGCCGTAGCTATAAGAGCTGTGTTCCATGCAGTCGCTATCTCCGTTGCCATGAAAATAGCCGACTTGATTTTAAAGAACCATGCAGTAGCGTCCATGTAAAGTGCTGAAATAAGAACAATTTGTTTTGTTTGTAGTTTACACTCGCGTAAGAAAACTGCGAAAAGAAGAACTGTATGCGTTTAAAAACAATTTCATCAAGGCTGCAAAGAAAAATAGTAGGTCTATTGAGCTTAAACTTATAACAAGAAACAACACATTTACAATTGCCTCAATTTGCACCAATTATGATTTTTTTATTTACAGTTTTTTTACCGCATATTTTGAAGAGCTGTGGGTTGACCTTTGGGTCAAACGGGGTAAAAAATTGCCGTGCTAAATATTAGGTGAGTATTTGTCACATGTGTAAATTCAGAGAAGTTTAAACCACCCTTTCTTGACCAAACATATCCAGCAAACTCTCATTACACAATGAAAAGAGCTAAAAATACAATTTAAAGCAATTCAATATAGAAGGCGCAAAAACCGAAACGTGAGTCAATGCATGAAACGTGAGGTTTTGACAATCACCAGTCAATCACATAATTTTAATCTCAATTGGCCTTTCGGTTTGCCAATTCAAGGGTCTGACTACAGTTTCAGGAAGCTACACGTCATGGATTAGTCAAGGTGGGGAGTGGAGGGCCTGTGGTTGTACGTAAGGAGTAAGGGACTCTTTAGTCGCGGTTCCTACGCTAGGCATCAAGTAATGGGTTTTCAGGCCCTAGTTTCATTTAAAACATTGTACGTCCAACACTCGTAGCGTTTCATAAGTTTGATAGGCTTTCACTAAATCAAAGCGATACGGCCAATTTTAAATTTATTTTTCGTAAAAATTTCATTTTTAAACCCATGATTATTAAAAGTTACACAACGTGCTTTATTGTTCAAACGTTACGGCAATTGCTTATGTCACCATCATTGATCTGATGAGCCACATCAGTTACACCCGTTTATACCCACTTAAGTCACGTAAAAGATTGATAAAAAAGGTGCGAAACAAGAACATGTTGCATTTTACGTCTATTTGGGTCGTTTTTCCACCATTTCCATTTTATTACGACGAAGCGTAGATTTAAATTGGACCTTAGAAGTTCAAAACATACACTACATACTAACACAAAAATAGGACTTACCATCGTCAGTATTAGGAGCTTGTCCTTCAACACTTAAATGATGGACGCTGTTCCCGAGAAACACAAGTCCCAGGAACGCATCGCATAGTGCAATATTCAATGCGAAGATATAGATGCTTTGTCGTAGTTTATGCCAACTTCTAAGTAATGCAGCCACCACTATAATGTTGACTAGCATGACAAAAGCTGCTAAAACTATTCCAACGATTGGAAATGCAGTAAAGGGCTGCACAAAGTCTTTGCTTATTTCATCGTTGCCCATGTGTTCCTTTCGTAAATCGTAACAATCCGTTGAATTGCTGAAGTTTTCGATTACATGAGCAGTTGATTTTGCCCCTGATGTTGATGCCACGAAGTTCGTTAAATCAAACCCTGACCCGGCTCCGTTGAAATTGCTGTCTAGAAACGTCATAGCTGCGTCCTGGTTTATTTAAAGCTCCGTGAGAAAAGGGATTTGTTTTTTCCTAAAACCCCTTAAAGAGACAGCAAGTACTGAGTTATAATAAGCTCAACTTAAAAAGGACAAGTTACGTGATGAACTAGGCCTACATACATGCAAAATGAAACACTTTCATGCAAAACGGATAAAGTTTCAGATTTGGAGTATTTCCAAAACTATGTTTAGACTTTTCATTCAAATTTATCTAATCTGATTAGATTAAACCAGGCCAAAACCTCAATTGATTAACTTCTCCAGAAAAGGTGCACTTAATCATCACGTTTATTTGCATATTCCAAAGGGTAACTTCGCTAAATCGAAAGTTGATCAACTAAAGCAGGGGTGGGCAACCTGCGGCCCTTCATTAAAGCTTGTGCGGCCCGCAGAGACGCTTGGATTTCAAAAGTACTGGCAAACGAGTCCAATTATTACATATTTTTGAGCAGATTAATGCGCCTGATGCTAGTTTTCTGCGATCTGGCAAAATGTGGCTAGAATCAAATACGAATTATACTTGTAGTTAAGCATATTTGGTAAGCAACAAAGCAAAATCACTTTGTGTGATGCACAGGTGCGGCCCTCGATCCAATTTTGACATTGATAATCGGCCTTACAGTAACAAAGGTTGCCCACCCCTGTACTAAAGTGTACTAGTGTACTTTCATATCGTTGTGCACTCGTCTATTGATATCAATTAATCACAAATGGCCCCTAAAAGCACCTTTTTTCTAAACCTAAAACATACAAACAACACACCGAGCTATAATCTTATTACCACAACAACACAATGTTCTTGTAACACTGTTCGGAAAGTCAGAAAATTAACATTTACAACTTAGCCTACACCTTAATACTAGCAATAGCAATTAACAGAAGAGCCATAACAGAAGACTGTCCTTCATACAGTTACAGCGGCAGTACATACACAATAGTTAATCAAAACAGTTTTCGAGGACACTGCTACCTGAAATATATCCGGCACAAAAACGTCAACTTCGCACTTAACATTCAACTCCAATCAGCGCATCCGGGTTAAAACCGCACGTGCACTTTAGACGAACTCGTTTTGGCCTGTCTTGGGCAAGCGCCTGTGGTCAGCGCTGCCTCAATCACGGGGGGGGGGGAACTCCAATCAGCGCATCCGGGTTAAAACCGCACGTGCACTTTAGGCGAACTCGTCTTGGCCTGTCTTGGGCAAGCGCCTGTGGTCAGCGCTGCCTCAATCACGCAGCGGGAAAACGATCTCACAATCGCAGATCGCCCGTTTGACCTGCTCTGCACGTTTGCATCAGCAGGTCGTGCCTGAACCTTTCCGCTTTCCTTAGCAGTTTCGCAAAGAGGGGGGGGGGGGTTTGACCTGCTCTGCACGTTTGCGTCAGCAATTTCTGCAGGTCGTGCCTGAACCTTTCCGCTTTCCTTAGCAGTTTCGCAAAGATAAGGAACACAAACAACCTTTATCGACGTTTGTTCAAACGCGGAAGTTAATATAAAAGACGGAAATTAGTCAAACTCTTGGAAATAACCTTACCATTGTTTAAGTCATGACTTTGTGATTCTTTAGTGTTAGCGTTTAGGAAGCAAATGTTAAATGAACGGAAGCCTTATTGACTTTAGATAAAGTTCTCTGGTACAAAACTGTTCTATAACTTTATTTGCTACATTCTTAGCAGACATAATCACATCAACATTTGCTAAAACGAAGCTCATTCAACCTTACCACCTTTCGTTTACCAGGTTTTGTGAAAATTGCGGTAGAAATCGAACTTACTTAACAAGAAAAATTACTAACAAACAATAGATTCAAATTTTGTCAGCCAGTTCTACCACAAAAGTCATATTTTTCAGCCGGTTTATTAACAGTAACCAATAATGCTAACTGGTTCGCTGATCTCATAAAATTTCGTGAGACGGTTCTATAGAACCGGTGCCAACCGACCAGTGGCGTAGCCAGGGAGGGGCCAAAGGGGCCATGGCCCCTCCCAAATTTTCAAAGTTGTACATTGATTAACTTTAATTTAGTGTAGTTTCNACCTTTTGGCCTAATACACACCAAAATGTTGGAATGCGAAGCCATTACAATTTTGGCATAACGAGTAAAAACGTTTTCGGTCACTGGTCTATTGCAATTGTGTCCCTATATATGTGTTCTTTCACAGAGCAAAATAAACTCAACTCACTTCTACTTCGTTGGGCAAACCCGACTGCAATGTCGGACACGTAGTGCACGACCCAGCAGAAGAACGTATAATGACGTTATTACCTGTGATATTCAGGGTAACGCAGGAGATACGTTTCCTTCCATTCACGAGATGCACGCAATCAATGTAAGGTTCAAAGAACTAGCGTTGCCCAGGAAGGCTTTTTAACTGTAAAATTATAGTTGAACGCAGCTTTTGTGTAAGAATACTGATTTAAAATTAAGAACGAAGCATTTAATTTGAAAACAATACTGTATAATCTATGGTTTTAAGAGCCACTGTCCACTCACTTTAAGAAACATTGTTTTATGCTATATGTTATAATCACAGAATGTTTAACTAAATAGTTTTTATATAACTACATTTTGTTTCATATGACTTATGCTGCTGTCAACTTTTACAGACGCTGTATCCAGTTCCAGTTTGTAGGTTACAAAAACTTGGTTGACCAATATGACAAGTCTGGGTTTCTTTACATACAAGGTCTTAAATGCAAATTGGTTCAACCATCATCGAAAGCGCAGCTAAACGGGAAACTAAATCAACCAACTTAACTTCGAGAACATTTGCATCGCCAAAGAATGTATTTGAATAACAAACTCTGTGAAAACCCAATTACCTGATAAGGCTTTGAAGATAAAAAAAACCTTTACGCTGTCTCTCTTGCATACGAGGCTGTCTACCGCTTCTACACTTCGCCATGCAATCTTTTTCTCTAAAAAGTT
This sequence comes from Phallusia mammillata, assembly GCA_003260075.1. Classification (NCBI taxonomy): domain Eukaryota; kingdom Metazoa; phylum Chordata; class Ascidiacea; order Phlebobranchia; family Ascidiidae; genus Phallusia; species Phallusia mammillata. Next base: position 23,394 of record QLIY01001247.1, on the reverse strand, counting down.
GATGCCCAGATGTGGCATCGAACAGGTTTGGCGAGGTATGATTTTAAGCCAGTTACTCACAACGAACTTGGGTGCCATTAGACGGCTATACTATAGCCAATGTCTTGTCATTAGTTGCACTGATGACACGTCATGGGTTGAAACAGTGTGCGCTGTCTGTAGCTCTTTAAAATGATTTTTACAAGTCAGCAGAGAACAAGGTTGGGGTTCAAATGCTTCTAAATCCGAGTTTTTTTAGCGAAGGCGTCAACGGAAAAGTAAACTTTATTTGAACAACACGATTTCCAGGCATCTGTCAAGCAGTTTTTCAGCTTGGTATCAACGACATAGAACCGGCAGTGATTTGAATCAACTTAACAAAGCAGCAACATAATTTATGCTGCACTGTACATGTGTGCTGTGTATGGATTCTTTGTTTGACCTTGGAGAAGTAGTGTAGTGGTTAAGGCAAATAGTGGAATTGAAGGCGCTATTTTAGGCACTCACGTGTTGCCAGATTCACCGTGCAGAAAAAATTGACGGTAGGTCACCGAATTGGAGACACACGATAGTTAAATTTCTTGGTAGAACATGTTTTTTGTTTAAAAAAAATATTTTAAATGTAAAAGCATCGGTATTTTTTTGTGTGGGGAGAGGGGGGGGGGGGCTGTTGTCATGAACTTGCATCCCGCTGCATCCCGCAAAATTCTTTCCGGTTTGAAAACAAATTGACGAGATTTTGCATCCCGCTGCATCCCGCAAAGTTTCACCCATTTTCTGTCCACGAAAGTGACCTCCGATCCATGACCTCAGGTAACCTCCAATAACCCCAAGTCACCTCAGTCATCAGAAAGGTCACTATCGCTTACGACCTCGCCCCCGACGGACACAAAACTTCCCCCACTCGCGGGGTCACTATCTTCACCCTCCGAACTTAGGGTAAGCCCCGAGCGGGAAGGTCCCGGGGCCGGTGGGGCTACTGGTTTTTCGGTAGGTGTCGCTGTTGACTCCAAGTTAGCTTGGCTCAAGGCTTCGTCGAGGTATGATGTCACAGCGTTGTGAACCGAATCGGCGTCTGTGATTGGACGACAGAAATGCTTGGAATAGGTAACTACTGGTCATTTTTTGACATAAACAATCATTTAACAAGAAATAGAAGAAAATAAACATAAAACGTTTCACATCAATACATTACCCCCTTCGTTGTTTACAGCAGCCAGTAGCAGCGAACTTGCGGGCGGAGCTTGTAAACTGTCGTCACGTGCGTCATCGGTGACGTCACTGTCTGAACCTACGTCACCAGAAAAATTGTAAGCAATAAAATAAAAATAACAACAAGAAAAAAATCTAATTTTTTTTTATTTCAATTTTATTAATTACCTAACTTATTTATTTTTTTCTATTTAAATAAAGACGTTTTCACTTACGGTGTGCAAAAAATAAAAATAACAGCAAAATACTTGCATAGTGTTTTTTTATCCTATTTAAATTTTATCAACTTATCAAACCTATTTATTTTTTCTATTCGAATAAGCTCGTTTCAACTTACGATGTGCGAAAGGATTGTCTCCCTCGTCTTCACTTTCCTCAGTCCCACTCATCTCTCCATCCGACATCAACAAATCCTCCAACAACCGACTCTTGCTCGGGTGGACTGCGTCATCGGTCGATGAAGTCACACCACGGAACGCCTACAAACAAGCCCATGTAGTTTTGAAGACCTCATTGAAAGTTGTTAAATGGTCGCAACTTCGAATTAGTGACGTCATGTAAATGTGACGTCACAAAACTGTTACGTCATACGTTAAGATGAACATACAGTTATACTGGGATCAGCACTGAAGCGTTGAAGCACACCAGCAATCATAATACACTTATGTACAAACCATAGTAAGCCAGGACTATCGAAGGCATTAAACCGAATACAAGTGTTACGCAAATATTTAGAATGTAACCAAGGACGAAAAAAATTTTAGTCAATTTCCAAAGTTGGTTTGCAAGACTAGTTAAGGTTTTGCTTTTACTTGTCACCCACCATGTCCAGTTGATCATCGACATTCGTTCCATCCCTCGTGTCTTCGTTCATCGTCTCAACATCCACGTCAGAGTCTCCGACCTGACGTAACAAGACATATTGTATACGTCACACAGGCAAACTACACAAGATAGTCACAGGTCACTCACCATTTTATCATCGGCATACGACATGTTGCTATCATCATCCATCAGATCGTCTTCCAAACCCTGTCGATTGTTACGTAACATTACTTAAGATTCGTCTCGTATGACTTTAGGTGACGATTATTTTAAAGTGGCGTATAAGAGTCAATGACGTCATTACAAGTTAGGTGACGATTATTCTAAAGTAACGTATAAGAGTCAATGACGTCATTACAAGTTAGGTGACGTTTATCTTTGAAGTGACACATATGGATCAATTGAAGTGACGTATATGGTCAATGACGTCATTGCAAGTTAGGTGACAATTAATTTGAAGTGACGTATAACTATGACGTTGAAACGATTTTTTTTTCGCATTCAACACGAAATACCATGGGTCTAGGGAAAAAAGTTATCTCAAGTTGTATGACAATTTATATGACGTCATCCTACCCTCGATGACGGAAGAGTGACGTCATCGATATCCGCGACTTCTGCCTCGGCGGCTTTCTTAGCGGCAGCGATGTCGTTCTCGAGCTGTGTGAGATGTTCGTCATTTTCATCCAGTGCATTGCGACAAATTGAAACGATTTTTCGAGCGGTTTCAGTGAAAGTTGAATCAGCTCCATTGAAACGGGAACTGTTGGTCAGAATCAACTCAACATGTTCCATGAATTGTCCTCTGTAAACAAGCGAATTGTACAGTTAGAACAAGGTTCAGGGATACGAAGCATTTAAGCAGGGGGCACGAGATACGATGTCAAAATATATCCGGTTTTAGTCTATTTGTGTAAAAGTTGTTGACAAGGCAAAAATAACGATTCATTGCTGCCTATCTGCTTATTTTTTTAAAGACTTTGCTGTATTACATATGAACATATTTATATGAAACAAATTCAGATTTGTGTCAATTGCTACCATTTCATTTATTTCTGTCAGTCATTGTAGACAAGGAATACGATCAAATTTTAGAAGGTCAAGAGATACGAGCGGAAAAAGGCTAAGGTCCACAGATTCAGTGTTGTGTTCTGTGGTGCAGCACAACTATGTCTTATTGTGTACCTAAATATTATGTCTTAATCACGAGAAACACATTAAGACATGTTCAAATTAATCGAATCGTTTCGCCTTACAGAAACCATTGAGAATATAAATTTGTACTAAAAGTAAACACTATTTTGCAATGAGGGGTTTTAGGGTGTCAGATTTTAGCTTTGCACCTTACATACCTGTTTTGGTAAAGATGTTTCTGAACATTTTTCCTGATCGTACCAAGATCCATGGGTCGTTGAACAACTGTGTAATAATCGGGAACGAATTTCTTGTTCACTGGATTATGGAACGGCCACGACTAAAACACAAAACAAAAGGGTAAAAAACGGATGTGACAAACAAAACAGTCTGTGACGTAACAATATGACGTTTTATGTTTTGTTATAACCATAAAACAATTTTAAAATAATACTTCATTAAATAAAATTTGAAAAATTCAGTTGTTTATGAATTGAAAAAACACACAAACTTTGGTGACGTCATAAACTAATAAAACCATGACGTCATGCTTACATCAAGCACCACCATCATCTTCTGTGTGAGAACGTTATCAAGGATAAAGCTAAAAGCAACTTGATCATCGTCATCCAGCAACGGGTTTATCGCCTTTTCAAGTCGCATCAGTTTATCTTCCATAACCTGAAGTATAGTAGTGAAGTTTAGCTGAAGATATGACGCCTTAAGCAAGTGAATGGTAAAAAGGTTCCTCAGTGTATTTAGGAAGCTTGTGTGTGTCAGACACATGGAATTTATGCTGCACATAAACTGGTGTGTGGCAACAAGGTGCTCATCTAATGTTGATCACAGTGGTTCTCCGTGTACTCAGGGAGCTTGTGTGTATGCCCAGACAAATGAAAGTCTATGCTGCGCATAAACTGGTGTGTGGCCACAGCGTGGACACCTAATGTTGCTCACAGTGGCCCTTGGTGTACTCAGGGATCTTGTGTGTTTCTCAGAGACATGTAGATCGATGTTAAGCATAATTTCATGTGTGGCCACAGCATGCACATCTAATGTTGCCCTCAGTGTATTTAGAGAGCTTGTGATTGTGTCCAGACACATTAAAATATGGTTATAGAGCACATTAGTTCAGAATAACTTCAAATATTTAATAAACTTTATCCGAATTTATAAAATATATTTTGCAAAAAAAGCAAAAACTACTTCATACAACTAAGTTTCAGTAGTGAGATTTCATAAGTTTGTTTGCAAAGCTATCCAAACTCATAAAATAAAAAATTGTCATAAAGATGAAACAACAAATTTAAATTGAACGCATCTGATAAGATATCAAGAACATTTTTTTACCACAACCTAAAGACTTACTTTAAATTTTTTGTCGGTATAATCCAACATCTGCTGAGCGGTCCTCGTCAAATTGTTGTCGACACCGTTGTAGATTCGAGAATTTTGGACAATCAAATCGATGTGCTCGCGAAAGTCGGCACGTGACAAGTAGGTGTGTTTCCGAATGTTTTCGCGCATCGTCTGTGACGTCATAAACAAAAAATGACGTTTACAACACACAACGGGTAAAAAGGATGTTTATTATCTGATTTGATTAATTGCCGCCCAAGTCCAAATTACAGCAAATTAAAAAACAAAAAATTGCAATAAAGTTATTTTTATCGATTTAAATCTGGAGATACTATCAAGAAAAAAAAAATTATTAAATTTTAAAAAGTTATTTGAAAGAGAATTTAACATTTACGGAAAAAAAAACACTTGCTAAAGTTAAAAAAGACAGCCTAACCAAAATACTTTCATATCGAATTATAACGCTTTCATTTGGTGAAAATTACTTGTCTAATGGTTAGTAGAACAAATCATTAGATATCAGTAGCGCTAAACATCGCTAAGTCACCTGAAGGTCCATTGGCTTCTCAATGATCTTGTAATAATCCTTCACCAACCTAGGGTTGACCGGACATTGAAACGGTAGAGTCTAAATAAATAGCAATATATCTTTATTATTTGTCTAATCTTTTTACAACGATTTTGCTTTTATAAAAAAACAAAAAGCCTTAATAAAGTAGCGAGTTCAAAATCTGCGTTGTACCATTCAGTTTTGCTACTTACTAAAAACCTTCATTGTACTGCAAGGTACTTTACCTCGGGTAAGTCCCTGATCCCATTGAGGGGGGGGGGGCAAAAAGCCTTAATAAAGTAGCGAGTTCAAAATCTACGTTGTACCATTCAGTTTTGCTACTTACTAAAAACCTTCGTTGTACTGCAAGGTACTTTACCTCGGGTAAGTCCCTGATCCCATTGAGGGGGGGGGGGGATTTACAGCAAATTAAAAAACAAAAAAATGCACTAAAGTTATTTTTATCGATTTAAATCCGGAGATACTATCAAGAAAAAAAAATTATTAAATTTTAAAAAGCTATTTGAAAGAGAATTTTACATTTACGGAAAAAAAAACACTTGCTGAAGTTAAAAAAGACAGCCTAACCAAAATACTTTGATATCGAATTATAACGCTTTCATTTGGTGAAAATTACTTGTCTAATGGGGGGGGGGGGAATATTTTCCATTAAGGTAGACAGAGTGACCTTAGGATCAGCTCGTCTTCTTTCTTTCTTTTTCGCGATTCGTGTCAAGTAATCACAATGCGTCACAGAGCCCTTGTGGAAAACAATGTGCATTGTGACTAACAAGAAAAACGAACAAAATATAAATCTTGCACTAGAACTGAAATGATTCACGTGGCTGTCTAAGCTGGAAAAACTACATACTTAAGTTTTGAATTGGAGAGTCTTAGATTGATAAAAACAACGTTGAAATGCTTACAACATTTGATCTTAACCTGGGTTTCATTGAAGTCTCTAAATCCACCAAAAAAAATCTGAGACTANATATAGGTGCGACCTATCCGCTCGACATAAGTGCAAATCGCCACCAAGTCGGAACAAAATTGAAAGTTTTCGGCTATTGCAAGTACCGTATTTTCCGGTCGGCTTATTGGGCGAATATAACGTATTTATTCGAGTATAACGCGCAAAAATTTATACTAATTTTCAATAAAAAATTAAGGGTGCGCGTTATAGACGCGAATTGTAGTGGAAATGTGCTATCGAATACGGGTGCATGCGCTCGTGCACGCACATACCAATGCGAGACAGTTTCATGAGCGCACACGCACATGCGACGGCTCAGCGTGCGTTGGATTTTCCCGCTTTGTTGAGAAAACATAGTTTTGCGGTTTCAATGCAATGCAGTTCAATGCTAAAAAACAACCAATTGCACCAGTTATTTATGCAAAAAAGCTAGGGAAAGGGCCTTTTAAATCCTTAGATTAAGTCCTAGATCAATTCCCACAATACACATTACAACGCTGTACCTGGTATTTCCGTTTCTTCCTGAGAGAAGCGAGATTGGCAGCTGATGGAGAGGAGGGAGTATCCGGTTTCTGAAACTTCAGGACCAGGGATTTTCGTCTCACAACTTCAGCGCTATGACGTAACAAAGAACATTGTAACCACTACAAAAAGTTAAAATCATATACTAATACATTAAGTGCGTAAAACTGGGCATATTTTAACTAAAAAAAAACTCTGGTGCAAAGACATTTTTGGCCCCCCCCCCCAACTTCAGCGCTATGACGTAACAAAGAACATTGTAACCACTACAAAAAAGTTAAAACCATATACTAATACATTAAGTGCGTAAAACTGGGTATATTTTAACTAAAAAAAAACTCTGGTGCAAAGACATTTTTGGTAATAAAAGAAATTGAAAATTTTTGACAGAATGGCATTAGGAAGAACAAAGTGTGGAAACAATGGCGCTTAACTATCTTGAGGTCCATGTCAATCGTATCCAGCATACGTTACGCTTATCTAAATTTACACGATTTGTCATACAATGATCAACAGATCTTACTTCTTAATCAGATCTTTTGACAAGGTGATCTTGGTTCCTTCCACCTTGATGAGATCCTGAGAGTCTGTGATCATCTTCCTCTCCATGTCTTCCTCCTGCTCTTCCGTGAGAGCCACTGGACGATCTTGTGATGCTGCGGATCTATTGTACATCGGACAGTAGCGGTTTGTCCTCATATGACCGAGTTGACCACATGCCCCACATTTCATTTGCTGCGAAAAAGATGTATTAAAGATATTGATATTGATTTTTTTAATTAAGGAATAAAGGATAAGTAATTTACAGAAATTGTACACTGTTTTGATCTGATTTTGAATAAGATCTATTAGGACGAAAAAAGTGCGCAGTGTCTGTAGATTACTTTATTACTTACAGAAGTCATTAAAAGGTGCATTTTTGTAAATAATCACTCTAATGCAGAAGGAGCTGCACAAGCTTTTCGCTACATAAGTCCATAGGTTAATGCCTGGTCACCAGTTAATGGTTAACACTTTCTCCCACACACTCACCGATCCCTTAAGGTTGTCGACTTTCACATCTTTACCCTTCCGATCTTTTTCCTTCTTCCTCTCTCGATCCTGGTTGATCTTGTCCTTCTCCTGATTCCTCTTGATCCTCCTCAACTGCTCCTGGATCCTCCTCTTTTCTCTTCTCATCTCCTCCCGATGCTGTTCGTCCATCATCATAAACTTCTTGATAAAATCCTCGTTCTGAAAAGTTCGAGATATTTATTGAAAAATTTCGTGTGGAAAAGGGAAACAAAAGCCATGACGTCATCAACAAAATATCCGGCACTTCCATTTATGACGTCATCTATAAAGTGACCTGTATGTATACTAATGACGTCATTAATAAAATTGCCCCCCCCCCCTAAAATCCTCGTTCTGAAAAGTTCGAGATATTTATTGAAAAATTTCGTTTGAAAAAGGGAAACAAAAGCCATGACGTCATCAATAAAATATCCGGCACGTCCATTTATGACGTCATTTATAAAGTGACCTGTATGTATACTAATGACGTTATTAATAAAATTGATGTGTGTGTCGATTAGATTAGTGACGTAATTACGGAAAATGACATACATGCCAACTATGATGTCATCAGTAAGGTTGCCTAAGAGGAAATTATGACGTCATCAACAAAAGCTATAAGCATGCCAACAGATGACGTCATCTAACCAAGCCTATCCAGACAACGGGTGACGTATTAAATGTTCAAATCTGCTCATTTCGCAAAAAGTTTATTGATCAATTACGATTTCGAAAGCATTTGAAGACGCCAGGTTGTGGAAAACTGGTTGTGTCGAGTTATCGAATCCAACTTTACCTTGGAAGATCGAATCCTCACGTAAGCATCGATCACTTCCGGTTTTCTTACAGTTTCCACTCTCATATATTCAGTTCCGTCGTCACTTTGAAACTTGCGGTGGATTTTCAAACATCGGCCGACCTGTGGAATAAGATCGCTAAAGTTGGAGGATATGTTATTGTTGTACAAGAAATGAACTGCATGGCAAAATTGTTAACTAATTACAACTAACCCGAAAATTTGCAAACCAGTATACGCATATATGCTTTATAATGTAGGACTTTTTTTATAATGTAGGACGCGTTTTTTTATTAAATATACAACCCCCCCCCCAAATTTGCAAACCAGTATACGCATATATGCTTTATAATGTAGGACTTTGCGTTTTTTTATTAAATATACAAACAAAGCAAAATTTTAACAAATTCAAGTTTTTTTTACACAAACTTTAAGAACAGTTTCTCTTTTTGGGGATAAATTTGGCATCATGTAGGGGGTGCTCATATAGAAATACAAATGCTAAAAAGCTTCAAATTTGCCTTTAAAATTCCCATTAAATTTTGCCTTTTGTAGTTCACCGAGGAAGAAAAAAGTTCAAAACGGTAACAAAAACACACAAATAAGTTACCAGTGAAGACAGACTCGATATGGAGGCGGTGTCGTCCTCTCTATCTTTCTTCAACGACATCGATGAGGAAGATCTTCCAATCCCGACCGAACTGCTGTTTCTGGAGAGCGACTCGGAACTCCGATCTTCTCGCACCATCTTGAGGAGCTCTTTCCGCTCTTGCTCTTCCTTTTCCAGGGACATCTGCATCAAATGGTTACCATGGTAGCCAAGACGTTTTTGGTGCAAATGGACATAAACTTTTAAGATATATTAAGTACTTGACACGCATGAAGCTTTATAGCCACTCAAAAATAAATGAATGTTTACGTACTTTAGTGATTTATTATGTTTTATTTCGAGTATTTTTTGAGTGCTATAAGTAGATTTAGAATTTTTTTGATTCAGTGTAGATTTAGTACAGTATACTTTTGACCCAAATTTAGAACATTTTATTTCTTTGCGTGTAAACTAGGTATTTTAATTATGTTCAAACGGACTGCCGTTAGATGGCTGTACTAACTAGTACGGCGTGTGTTTTGTCCCTAGCTGCACTAATGACAATTTATAGGTCAAAACAGTGTGCACTGTCTGCAGCTTACTTAGTTTTACACGTTAGGAATTAAACCCCAAAGTAGCTTGATTTAAAAAAAATGTTTCCACTTAACCTGGATGGTTTAAATTTCAAAACATATTTCTACAACTTTTCCATTTGTTCACCTGCATCGTTGATTTCTTGTTGCTGAGGAGATTCTCGATATTTTTTCCCATTTCCTCGAAACCCCCCCCCCTTACTTAGTTTTACACGTTAGGAATTAAACCCCAAAGTAGCTTGATTTTTTAAAAAATCTTTCCGCTTAACCTGGGTGGTTTAAATTTCAAAACATATTTCTACAACTTTTCCATTTGTTTACCTGCATCGTTGATTTCTTGTTGCTGAGGAGATTCTCGATATTTTTCCCCATTTCCTCGAAGTCAGAATCATCTGCTGAGCTGCTGTCTTCGTCCGTGGATAAAATATCGTGCGAGGATAAAACCCTAAAACACAACAAAAACAGAGATAAAATTAAACAACTGATGTTAGATGGTTATTATATATAAATCCAACTTTGAGCCGGGTGTGATGCTTACTGTTTTCGAGAAAAGAAATAATTATGCAACAAACAAAGCAACTTTTAGTGTTAAAAGAACTATATTTAACACACGACGTAGAACGTTGACAGATGTAAGTTGTGTGTAGTAGCTTAATTAATTGCAAAACCGTTTTTAGTTGCAGCCTCCCAAGAGTTTTTAAAGAAAATATTCGCTTGTAACCACCATATGGAAAACCCACTGGCCAACTTAAACTGTTTTTACGGTATAGGTCACAGCACGAAATATAGGCGACAGCCAAAAATATTTTAAACGACCTATATTATAATTATTGATCTAATGTTAGCATATTATGGCCCAAAACAGCAATTGTGTGTAACAGATGGTTTGAAACCAAAAGAGAAATGCAAAACGTTTATTTACTATCGTTTGTAACTTTAAATAAAGAATTATTGTGGCAGGTTTTTGTAGTCGAGCATAGCGAGTAAAAAATGCAGTCTGTCGTAAATCATAGCCTTATTTAAGAGATGTCCGACCAAATTAATTACCCCTATCCTGTAGGCACGATTAATAGGCTTTAAAGAGCTTCAACAGCAGTTGTTTGACATTTTGCCTCAGAAACAAAAACGAAGCTCGTTTACAGCAACTTTGTTTTGTTTATTTTATTTATTTCAAGTGATAAATTTTATTAAACAAGCTAAATAACTGCCACTTTCGCACCGATTGCATATATAAACAGCAGTAAGATACGCAACAAAGGTAAACCACAATCACGACATTCTGGAAAAGCGATTGTGCAACACAATCCCTACTATGACGTCATACACAGTGGTAGCCTGACAATGTAGCAAGGATAATGGCTATTTGTCACGGCGAATAGGGGATTTAGGATGTTGGCGTTTTGGTGTGTGTGTGCTATCTGTGGTTAGAATGCAGCGGGACGAACGGATATCACAGACAATCGCAGTTTCCTAATATTAAACCAACGACCTGCTGGTTCTGGCAGTGCTGTGCTGCCTCGTATTGTACTTCAGTGAGATAGACAGGCAAACAGCGTTTATGTATTAAGCAAAACAATTTGTTTATACTTTGTAAAGTGCTGGTTCATAAACTTAGGGTTATAAACCAGTCATGTTTAGTTAAGAATAATATTTGGTTCAGGTTATTTTGTATAAAATGGGCCAGTCAAATGTTATATAATAACAAAGTTAGGTGAAGGCACAAAGTTACTGTAAAAAGTTTGGTTACTGTAAAATTACTACAAAAAAACCGTATTAAAGACTTGATATATTATTGCACTTTACACATATCTTAATACTCGGCTTTATTTGCATATGCTGTTGACTACAAAGGCCTTCCAAAGGTCATTTCATAAGGCGAAGTAGCTAACTAGTGAAAAGACCTTAACAGTGTTATGCTGGTAAATCAGCTTGTTATACATTGAAATGTGTTACTGTCAGAATAAGTTTGATTACTGCTTGGTTTTGAATGAAGGTGTGGGCAATGTAGATAGCCGTAAAACAATTTGAGAGAAATCATTTTGGTGCAGCTAAATCTAAAATACTCAACCAAGCGCATGCTTTGTGGGTTAATGTTGGAATCGAGAAATTTTTAAGCATACATGGTCGGTGTAGCAAAGAAACCTATATTCTTGCACATGAAGCGTTGAAAAGATTGGGAAGAGGTGCAAACTCAAACGTCAAACCATCAACAGCACAAACATATGTGATAACGTGTTTAAGCTGCACAAAGCAGTGTGTGTTGCGCAGTAGGTTCGAGTTTTATAATAATGAACGGAAGGATAAGAGTTGAAGCGCACAGTGGTTTTTGGAAATGTTGTTTTGATCTGAAAGTTTCAGTGTGTTAAAAGCATGAAATGACACTGCAGTTAGCCTTATGTTAAGTTAGATTTCAGTTAACTATTTCATTATTGCTCCGACTATTTTAGTTACAAAAATGTATGTTTTTGTCAGTACACCAACACCGTGCTTGACAAAACCAGCTCAAAGTTGCAGTCGCATACTTTTAGTGGTAAAAGTCAAATAACAGAGCCGTTAAAAGTTTGCAATAGGCGTTTTACTGTTCAATATAAATGTTTTTACGTGGTTGTTTTGTCTTTCAGTCAGCCTACAGCTTTCAGGTCCCTACTGTCCTTACTTCCTGACAGGTAAAAGTATTTGATTGAAAGCTTCGGGATATTGCTCAACTGCAACAGTACACGATTCTATTGCATCACAAATTTAAAAAGTTTGAACTCAATATTCATTTTTGGTGATAAAGACCAGTGTGTTCTGAAGTGGCCTTGTTAAATTTGGTAATTTCTTGAGTTTTGATACACTGCAGTGATAACTGATAAGTATTGATGTGTTGCAAAAATATATTGATGTGTACTCATTTTCACGAATTTCGGTTACTTGTTATGTAATTATATACCAGTGATCAATTACAATATTAGCAGAAACATCTGTGAAAATGAGTCAAAATTTTAGCAGAAATATTTGTGAAAATGAGTCAAAATTAAGAACCAAACACTAAGAATTTTCCCCAAACTTCGAGCATTGACTGAAAGCACAAAGCAGAAAACAGGCGCCTCGTCAATATATCCCACACAGGCAGATAGACAGACGGTCCGGCTAACATCATTAGATTCGAATAATACTCCGTAAATACGGTTACAGACGAGTCAAGTGTCTCAACACACAGATGTGATAATGAAAATACGATATCTAGCCTGGGTTGTGGAGCAAGAAAATCGAACCAACGTGTTTCAGCATAAGATAGCGAATGCTTGACTCAGGAACAGTCATTTTCATAAACATAAGCTGCAATGTGACGAACAACGTTATGAGGTCGAAACTTAGCTAGCGTTGTATGGTTTTACTTGATGTGGCAAACGCGTTCTACTGTGTAGGAATTATGTTTGTGAAAGCGTTGCGTCACCGTAGTATATTCCCCCCCCCCGGTTGTGGAGCAAGAAAATCGAACCAACGTGTTTCAGCATAAGATAGCCCATGCTTGGCTCAGTAACAGTCATTTTCAAAAACATAAGCTGTAACGTGACGAACAACGTTATGAGGTCGAAACTTAGCTAGCGTTGTATGGTTTTACTTTGGGATGTGGCATACGCTTTCCACTGTGTAGGAATTATGTTTGTGAAACTGGGGGTGTGAAATATTTTTTTCTATGAGCGCAAAAAAAATTAATGTTTGGTAAGGCACTAATAACTTCCTGACAGGAAATAAATCAGGGTTCGAGAACTGGTGGGTGATTTCAAAAGAAATGCTGAAAAAAAGTTTTGAATCACTGTATTAAACCACGTATTAAGCAAGGAATAGTACGGGTTTATTCAAAAAGCCCTGCATTAGGGGTGTAAAAATAACAGTTACGAGTTTTTAGTTTTGAATTGACTAGAAACTTGGGTAGAGCTACTAACACGATACGTTACGCCTGATCCAAAAGTGCTTAATTTTCGACAGGTGGCGCAAAGAGCACTTTTTTCATTTAAAACGGTATATCTCAAAAAATGCTAACGGTTAGGGCTATTAGGGTTGGGGTAAGGTATTAGCACTTAAAATTCAATAAAACTAACCCAAAAAATTAGTTACTAATGTAAAAATTTTATGTAAATATTTCCCAACCCAACCCATTTATATCCGCTAAATAAATAATTCAGCTCTTTACGACACCTATCAAAAATTAAGCACTTTTGGATCAGGAGAAACGTATCGTGTTAGTAGCTCTACCAGAAACTTGACACGCAAAAGTTTACCATGCAACAACGGGCCTGGAAGTGTTTAAAACTATTTTACGAAACGTGTATACCTGTGAAGTCACTGGCAACATGGAGTACAGGGTTAACATAATCGTGCACTGAAATGTGTCTCCCGGTTTGGCAGCAAAAACGCGTTAATGGTTTAACGAGCAAAGAAATGTTCTTGTTACGGCCAAAACTTTTTCTGCACATTTGAGCCAGAAATCAACTCAAGGAGAAAAATTACAAGCCAAAAGCTCCTCCAAAAAAATTTTTGTGTCCTCGAATAGCGCTTGCCGAAGTGTTGACAAACGCCATATAGATACAAACGCCATATAGATACAAACTGTGTCGCATTTTTTCGAAAAGAATATCAACTACCGTGCATAGTTTCCCATGAAAACTAAAACCTCTATAAAAGTAATGTAACGTTCATTTATTAACGCCATAAATCATGTAATGTTCGGAGTAATTACCGATTTAGAATTGTTTCTAAAACTTTGTCTACTTACATATCATAAAAATATGCAACATTCATTTTCGCCAGAAGAATAAGGAAGCTAAAAAACCTGCCAAAAGTTTCACATAAAATGCGACGTTTGCAAAAAAAAAACGTTTGAGCAGCATTCCAAGCCGAACTTTAAAACCATACATTGAAATATGCTTTATTGGTTTTGTTTAAAAGGGTATTTCAGGACATTGGTTTTGTAGCATAAAGTTTTAAGTTTCCATTATCTTCTTCACAGTCTGTCTGGTGCTTCAGCCCAAACCTTAGCAAGCGTAAAAGAATTCAAAAACGAGTGTTTAGCCTTACAACACATTACAGGCAACCCGAGCGTTCGCAGACATCCAAGACAAAAAGCAGATGATAGCAAGCCTAGCGCGTTTAGAGTGGGCCACTGGAATCAAGAAACGTGATACAGAATGCCTTTTGCGTGGGTAACGGGGCGTAACGAACTCATTAAAGCGTGACCGTGCCATGTCAGCCCCTTGTGTGGGGTAAAAGTCCAAAGAGCTAAGGCAAAGAGCCGATTTGAACCAAAGCGCTAAAAATGTTAGTTAGATTGAAGACATATTTAGAGGGTATTTTAAAGATTGTTGCCGGCTAAAACTTGTCAGCCCCTTTTGTAGGGTAAAAGTTTCAAGAAGCTAGGGCAAAGAGCCGATTTGAACTGAAGGTAATGTTTTGAGTCTAAGGCCACGCTAAGAATGTTAGTTAGATTGAAGACATATTTAGAGGGTATTTAAAGATTGTTGCCGGCTAAACTTGAGTAAAAAAGCTTTTTTGTGTCTGTGTGCTGTTGTTGCTTTAGCATACTACGTGGTACTGGAAAAAACCTTTCGTGCCAAAATAACCGCCTTAGGAGTGACGTCACTGTAACTTGTTTTTCGCCCCCTCGATAAACAAGATGTGGTAACAGAAAAGTTGTAAACACAAATGGCGTTTCTGTCACTTTTAACCCAAGGACAGTTGGATGTTGTGGGTAAATGTACATTAGTAGTGAGTACCAAGATTAAAGATGTATTAAATTCACTTTGGAGCAAAAGTTAGGTGTAAATAATGTGGTAGACGTTTATGTAAGATTGCTTAGCGTCGACTGATGTAAAAATTACAAAAAATACAAATTATTTAATCGATAAATGTAAAATATATACACCTTGACGCTATGTAGACAAACCATTGTACACAGCGCCACAGGGTGTATAATGGATAATGTATGTCTAAGAATAGACAAATTTAATAAGATATCAAAATACGGTCAATGTCCAATAACTGTCTAGTCTGAATTACAGTAATTAACGTAAAAACAATATAACGTTGTTGTGCATCGAGAAACAATCGGTATGTAATTACAGATGCGCATTGAAATTTTCCTCAATCTTAGAGTCGGAATCTATATAATTAGCTCAGCGGCACGCTTGCATTTGCAAAGCGCAGTTAAGTATTAGTATACGCGGCATGTAATTTCAACAGTGCGTATAGGGCACTGTATGAACCGTATGCGCTGTACGGGGTTGTATTTGTATTTAGGGTGTGTTAGGGTTTTGAGCGGTTGTATTGTCAAGAGAAGGTATTGCTGGTAGATAAACATTTCTCGGTGCGGGTATGTGCTTAAAGAGTTAGTTTTAAAATTAGTCGCACTTTTCTTACCTTTTTACCAGCATAGTGCGATGTTATATAACTTAAAGTAAATTTAAGAGAAGCTCTGCTATATTTTTTTCATGTAATTTAGTTGTCTAGTTATGAAATTGTCATGTGAATGATGAGGCGCTTGTTTTTGCCTAAAAGGTGTATAAAAGTTAAAAAAAATCAACATCTGTACTGTATAGATTTGTCTAATGATAAAATTGAGTGCTTTCCAACGTGATAACTAAATTGAGAGACTTAGTGCTGATGTATTTCGAGTTCAAAAAGCTCCAATATTTCCATTTGAAAATGGAAAATTGGCGCGCAAATTTAGCGAAATACGGCGACACACAAAATTGTTTACGGTCAGTGAAAACGTGCCAAAGCGTAACAGTTTAGTTTTAGTTGTTTATTGAGACAATATGTTAACTTTTTGAACTAGGAACGAAGTTACAAGATTGCAAATGGTATTTCATGTATACTACAGTTTATTAGTGAAATGGGTGTTTGAAAATACCGTAGGAACATTTGGAATAACAAAGACAAAAATTTGAAATTTGTTGAATTTTAAGCGCTGAAAAGTATTTTATGTGAAATTATGCAATTAGTGTAGTTTCGACAAATAATGAGTAAACAACGCTTTGTTACGTAAAGGCCTTCAACAGAATCGCAATTAGGAATTAAATATCGATTTAACAGGAAATTAGGTACAGCACGCCCTTCCAAAAACCGATACAAGGTTTTCAATACCGCCACGCTTAATATAACGGTAAACCTGGCATGAATTGAAAGCCAGTCACCGGGCCTAGCTAACACAAAGCTGTAAGCAGCATTCGTGTGGAACGGCACACTCTGCCAGTACAAACAATAAAGCGTAGGAAAGTGATGCTTTCGATGTTCGTTCTTAACTTTAGCGAGTGTTTAAGATCACAGCTCGGCGCACGGAGCTTAAAAATCGGCTCTTGAGCATTTTTAAGGTGTTGCACAGATGTTAGGTCAAATTCGTTAAGCCTATACCCCCCCCCCCAGTACAAACAATAAAGCGTAGGAAAGTGATGCTTTCGATGTTCGTTCCTAACTTTAGCGAGTGTTTAAGATCACAGCTCGGCGCACAGAGATTGAAAATCGCCTCTTGAGCATTTTTAGTGCATCGTACAGATGTAGGGTTAAATTTGTTAAGCCTATAGCATTTTTAAGTGTACAATAATGTTTTATATCTAAGTTCAAATCCCGAAGCAGTTTTCAAGGACCAGTGGTTGGTTACGATTGGGGGAAAATTGAGTAGGTTATACATGTTATGGGGAAAATTTAGGGTTTTAAGAAAAGTATGTGGAAATAGTCTATTAAAGGGAATTGGGGTAAAAAAAGGGGATAAAAAATATCTTTAAGCTAAACTATACCATTTTCTGTGTTTGAATTTTGAATATATGTATTGGAGGTTTTACAGTTGCAACATTGCGGCCTTGTGAAAAAAAGAGGCTAAAGACCAAACTTTGGTGAAAGATTTTTAGTTTTGAGCTAGTTTGAAGTGTGTTTGTGTTTTAAGGCAAATTGCCCCACGCAGACATTGAGTGTTACAGCAGTTAGCGGGTTCCGTTACCTGTGTAAGTTTATTTGTCGACAATAAAACGTCCAAAAAACTGTTTTATAGTTGAGTTTTATGACCAGGCAAAGTTATTAGGCGTAAATTTGCACGAAAAGTGGTAAAATATCGTTTGAAAATATTTTAAGGCCGCAACTAACGAATATCGAACTTAAAATCGATATTCTATTTTAACACTGTTTCAATTAACTTTTAAGCAAATTTAGGTGTACTTTCCACCTGTCAAGGTTGGCTACACAAAGCTGGTTCGAAACTCGCTTGATCGCGTAACAGTTAAACATTGATTAACACGTACACTAAAGTATAAGGCAATACAAACACACTTGGGTTAATCCGGACCCGTTTGGTCAAAAAACGTCCGGATTATGCGAAAATCTTAACCGAGGTGGATTAGTTTAAGCGTTACCACATTACAAATCATTTGTATCTCAAGTTTTGTCAGAATTGGGCGAAGATCCAGGCTAACCGAATATACTGATGTACTTTTGCACAGATGTGGCGATGGATTCGACGCTAAACCAAGTTCAAAGTGCAAGGTACCAAGCTTAAACAGCAGCACAGCTCAAACAATACAAGGAAAACCATAAAATTTGGGCCTTTGAAAAAGCGGTATCAGGTGATTCACCAATACCAGGTCAAACAATTGTATCCTGTTCACCAGTGGACGCGCAATTCGGACGAAATATTCACAATACATTCTGTAGCGCTTAGCCTCGAAAGAGACAACGTACCACGAGTTTAGTTAATACTTCGCTCGGCTGAACAGCGCAAATATTGAGTTTTTGTGTGTTTACTGTAGGTGAGTTAGCCTTAAAACTGCTAGACCCATTTGCTTGGTTCACACGGATCCGGTTTAAGGCTTACTTATAAAGTTTAGGTAGTTGTGGGATTTGAGTTTTTTTAAATGAGATTTTTATAAAATCTCTAGGTTGGGTTAATAATGTTAAAACAAAAGATTACAGGTTAGTTGCGTGATTTTGGTTTGGCAAAAGGAATCTATTGCTTTTGGTCGATGTTTTGTAAGTTGGTTAGTTCTATTCGGCTTTGGCTTAGTTATGAAAATGTTTTTGCTGTGCGATTAGAAATGTTTAATAATAGTGTGACATATTTAGTCTGGGTTGGTTTTTGGTTGGATTATAAAACTGAAGGTCTATAGGTGTTGTATATTGCGTTGGCTGAGTCTTAGCACTTGTTGTATGGCGTTTGTAACGTTGAATTTTTTTCTCTGGTCGACGTGTACAGTGATAATGTAAGCTTTGTTTGGAAAAGAAATGTTTACAGTGCAGCACAGTCATTCAGTTTCAAATAGTTCAAAAATTCGTTGGCAACCAGCACTATGAAACAATCCAAATCACCATTAGGTAGCCTACTGTAAGAACAATTCCCAAGCTATTTTTAGTCCGTAAACCACGTGTAAACCGTAATAACTTTTCAAAGTTCGCAAGCCAAGCAACGTCTTAGCTTGCTATCAAGTCTTCTATCAAAGTAAAACAATTTTGTATTTGTGATTATGTGTTGTGGGCATGAGTTTTTGTAAAATGATGAATAATTTTTTAATCGTGTTCGCAAAGCCCAGGGTGTGCACAAACTGGTTTTTGGGTTCACTGAAGATGTTTAGGAACCAAATAATCCACTAAGACTACAAATTAAAAAACCGTAGCCCCAAAACGAACTTTTAAAGTTCAGCAGAAACGCCTGAACGGAAAATATAACTTATATCGTGTTATTTTTTCAGATTGGTTAGCAAAACATACATCTGCACGCAATTATTAAGGCTTGTGACTTGAGATCTTAGGCAAAATGCCCCGTCAGAGCAACGACATGTCGATGCGACTTGTGAACGAAGATGAATTCGACGAAGCAGATTTAAGTAACGGTTCCAGCGATGGAGAAACAGAAAAAGTCGAGTTACACAAACTGAGAGTTACAAGAGGAAGAACTGGACCAACTGGTAAATCTGATTTTACTTATGTTTGTTCTGGTGTCTAAGGTTTAAGGTACAAAGTTCAATTGTAAGTATTTATCAAGAAATAGGGACGACCTGTGTTAATTTGTTCGTTTTGTTGTTTATCGTAAAAATTTAGTTATATCAAGACAATTTCTGAAAACGTTACATTCGAATTTGTCTTTATTTTTCTGGAAACTTTTAGAAAATTTTCTTCTAGGGAGAAAAAACAACATTTTTTGGTAGATTTCAACAAAAAGTTAAAGAGCAAAAAAATCATGTAGTCACGAAAACGCATATTGTTCAAGATTAAAGAAGTTTCTTTGGAAAAGTTTTTATTTCTTGAAAAGTTAAGATTCAGCAATTATTTGTTTCTTCGTGATAATCATGTTGTTTTTATGAAAACAAAAAACAAGTTGACCCATAAAAATCTGATTTGGGAACAAAATTCCTTGTGTAAAAACGTTTTTATTAAAACTTGGGAAGACCTTTGTTTTCATCAACCTTTTTTTCACCTACAGGTGCTTGCAGTCAAGTAGTGGTGTTTCTTATGTTCTGGATGATAGTTATGGGAGTCAGTATGCTGTGTATGCACATAGTGGCTCGTGAGGACCCACACAGAACCACACTGATGATGGTTGCACTTGCCGGAGCATGGATCTTCCTTTCAAATCTATTTGCCTTTCTTACATTCATCATAGACAAATACCACGCGTTCAACAGTCAGCCTAGAGTCTCCGAGGCCATCGTACAGTTGCTTTTCATACTTGGAGGTGTAGTAGGAGGATGGCTGGCACTTTGTTTGACCTGCTACCGGCCGCCTGGACTAAAATCAAACGGACTTTCTGGGTTTATTTGTCGCTCTATGCTATGCTCTGCTATTGGAATTGCAGTAGTTATTGTTCTCATTTTACGTGTCCTTGTACCAAACATTGATCTACTAATAAACTTGTAGCTTCACAAAATTTGGATGACCAATTCCCAAGAAAAGATATTCTTCCATGCGATAAGATATTTATTGCTAGGAACTTGAAATGAAATCTAGTTTTATGGACCAAAGGGTTCCTTGTGGCAGTTTAAGAAACATTGTTTAGTGAATTTTTTATGCAAATGCCTTTAGTGTGAAATGTGGTACATTGGGTACTTTGGTTTGTTATGAATACAATGCAGTTTTCACATTGACAAAGTTTACAATATTGCAACATTACTTTTTCATTGTGTAGGTCTGATGTTTTAAACATCAAAATTGTATTTTTTACGAATATAACTTAAAGATATCAGCTTGGTGCTACAAAAATGTAACTTTATTTTTTGTTTTTTTGTCAAAAACAAGTTAGTTTTACCGTTATTAACTCTAGATAAAAAATACAAAGGATTAGTAACAAAACCTAACAAATAGGCCCCCAAAAACATTGTGCAATGTTTCATGTTTGTGTAAAATTTATCCGAATACAAAACATGGTGTTTTTGTGTCGATTCCGAATATCTGTCTGTTTCATTTGTAAAAAAAGATTTGTTTAAAAGTGTAACGCATTAAGCATGAAGTTATTGTTGGACAATTCTTCGCGTAAAATACCAGTGGACTTTGTTAAAATTTCGTTGTTTTTTCAGTTTACTTCTCGCGCCGCCTACTTCATTACCTTGGATGAATATTTGTGTGATATCTTTTTGCCGCGAATATATTATTTTGAAGCTTCCGCAATTTGTCTGTCATGTAATTTTGCAAAGAAACATATTTAAAGTTTGAGAAATTTAGTTTTTTTAGGTAAAGAAGCATGGTTATTAGTCAGGTCTATAGAAATTCTAACAGCCCCCCAAAAGTGTATCTCCCAAGAAAAGTCAATTTTGTTAGCATTATCAGTGCAAAGATTTCCTGGCAAATTGACACAAAAAAACAAATCTGTGTCCACTTAAGGAAGGGGAACCATAAATACCAAAAACAAAACTGCAAAGAGTTTGATTTTGTTACTTACAACAACCAGATGAATTTCATTTACCTCTAATAAGTACCCAGTACGACATCACGAAACAAAAGATGATTGAAAAATGTCAAACCACCTCTTTACGTTTTGTTAAAAGGGAAAACCGACAAAAAAGTTAGAAAAACCTGAACTCAAATTTTTCAAGGTCAAAAATTCCCCCCCCCCCGTTTGATTTTGTTACTTACAACAACCAGATGAATTTCATTTACCTCTATTTCAAAATAAGTACCCAGTACGACATCACGAAACAAAACATGATTGAAAAATGTCAAACCACCTCTTTACGTTTTGCTAAAAGGGAAAACCGACAAAAAAGTTAAAAAAACCTGAACTCAAAATTTTCAAGGTCAAAAATTATTCACTCACTTGTTTTGAAGGTCAAATATTCTCTGACATTCCTCCTTGTATCTTTCCTGGTGCTCGGCCACGGAGAATCTCGTTCCCCTAGCAAACTTGCTCATACCTCCTTCCCCAGCTCGAGCCTGCTCTGTAGACATCGTACGAACCACGTCTATCACTTCCCACCGTGAAAGCTTGCGAATCTAAGTAGGAATTTTCAAAAGTTTTGTTAGTTTAATTGAGTTTACCCCTTTAAGTTAAGCTGAGATGAACATACACTTAATACTGGCCTCAGCCCTGAAGCGTCTATGCANTTTGAAGGTCAAATATTCTCTGACATTCCTCCTTGTATCTTTCCTGGTGCTCGGCCACGGAGAATCTCGTTCCCCTAGCAAATTTACTCATACCTCCTTCCCCAGCCCGAGCCTGCTCTGTAGACATCGTACGAACCACGTCTATCACTTCCCACCGTGAAAGCTTGCGAATCTACGTAGGAATTTTCAAAAGTTTATTAGTTTTGTAAGATTAATTGAGTTTACCCCTTGAGCTAAGATGAGCATACTCTCAATACTGGGATCAGCCCTGAAGCGTCGATGCAGACCAGCGATCGCGACACACTTATGTATAAATCACAGTACGCCAGGCCCAGTGAAGGCGGCATACAGAATCATCCGGTCACCAAGCATTCCCACATATGGGAAGGTATAGGCAAGAGCAGGGGTTGGGAACCTTTTCGTTTACAAAGGCCACCAAACGGTTTATCAATAGTCCGCATGGACTATTTCCCAGGCCAAGAACAGTGGTGTTCAAACTTTGTGACGTACAGAATGATCGTTTTGCAAATCCCTTGTAG
The DNA here is from genome assembly GCA_003260075.1 of Phallusia mammillata. NCBI lineage: Eukaryota > Metazoa > Chordata > Ascidiacea > Phlebobranchia > Ascidiidae > Phallusia > Phallusia mammillata. Next base: position 709 of record QLIY01001247.1, on the reverse strand, counting down.
AGCCTAGAAACTCGCTTGTTTACAAATATCAATGATCTAAGAGCACCGTGTGACATCATAGACAAGTTTAAGACATTCGATTATGCGCAAACAATTGTTCT